>BQNB010022049.1:9431-63479 GCA_026074375.1 Tanacetum coccineum | reverse complement strand
GTGACATTTTTCCCAGTTAAGGACAAGATGTGCATCTTTGCAACGTTGAAGCATTTTATCTAGATTGTTCAGACAGTTATCGAAAGAGTTTTCAAAGACGGAGAAATCGTCTATGAATACTTCAGCGGATTCTTCGATCATGTCATGAAAGATAGCCAGCATGCACCTTTGGAAAGTAGCTGGAGCATTACATAAACCGAAAGACATTCTTCTATAAGCGTATGTACCTAAAGGACATGTGAACGCTATTTTTTCTTGGTCCATAGGATTGATTGGTATTTGAAAGTATCCAGAAAAACCATCAAGGAAATAAAAGTATTTATTTCCTGTGATTTTTTTCTAACATTTGATCCATGAATGGCAAAAGAATGTAGTCCTTCGCGGTTCCTTCATTGAGTTTACGATAATCGATGCATACTCGCTAACCTGTAACAGTTCTTGTTGGAACAGGTTTATCTTTTTTGTTGGTAACAATTGTGATACCACCTTTCTTGGGTACATAGTGAATGGGACTTACCCAAGGGCTATCAACGATTAGATAAATGATACCAGTATCGAGGAGTTTAACTATTTCTTTCTTCACAACTTCTTGCAGGTTTGGATTCGATCTTCTTTGTTTGTGAACAACTGGTTTTTTGTCTTCCAGGAGTTAAATTTTAAGTTTACAGAAAGATGAGCATATTCCAGGAATGTCTGTGGTTTTCGAAGCAAAGGCTTGCTTGTGTCTTTTAAGAATAGAAACTAACTTGTTTTGATTTTTTCTTCAGAAAGCTGAGATGATATAATTACCAGAAGAAGAGATGGTTCTTCCAAGAATACATATTCTAAGTTATCAGGAAGAGTTTGAGTTCAAGATCCATAAGAGGTTCTTCAAGAGATGTTTTGATCTTATAATTGGTGTTAAATGTGATTTTTTCAAATGGTGGTTCTTCGGTGTCGGTTTCGGATTCAGAATTCATCGAATTCAGCAAAGAGTTTCTCTTCAAGGATGGTTCCTTCGATGGAATAGAGGATTTCACTACCTTCGTCGAGAAGAGCATCGAAATCTTCTTCTAAGATTTCGTCGATACTGAAACATGTATCATCGTTTTAATAGGAGTGTTTCATCGCAGAATCGATGTGAAAGATCATTTGTTCAGTTTCAAACTCCGAGATTGAATTTGCTTCTGTTTGACTGAGTTACGCACGACTGCTGTGAGAAAGGTTCTCCTAAGAATAAGGTTATTTTACTATTTTCTTCCATTTCTAGAATAACAAAATCAACATAGAAGGTAAATTTACCAACTTCAACGAGCATATTTTTAGCTATTCCAACAGGGTATTAGAATGATCAGTCGGTTAACTTTACGCTCATTTTAGTAGGTTTGATAGTTTTGAGAGATAATTTTGCGTATAGTAAATACGGAATGAGATTAATGCTAGCTCCAAGGTCGGCTAAAGCATTGCATGAGAAATCTTTGTTGAAGTTACATGGAATGAGGAAAATTTCAGGGTCTCCAAGTTTTGCTGGAACTTTCATCGCTTAGGAAAGGACACTGAGATTTGTTTGATTTTGTAGTTTGTTATTATGAGTTCCCTGAGAAACTTGCCTTAGGTTGGGCACATTTCCTGGTAAAACATCAACAAGGGGTACGTTGATTCGAACAGCTTGGATCATGTCGAAGAATTTTCCATATTGAGCTTCCATTTTTTCTTTTCTAAGGAGTTGAGGATATGGGGTTTTTAGTTTATATGGTTTGGGTTTCGGTGTTTCTTTGACCGGTTTTGGTGTTTTAGGTTTGGGTTGAGGTGTAGGTTCATCATTGCTATCGAAGTTGATAGGAGTTTCAGAATCGTTTTGTTGATCATTCGGGTTATCTGGTAGGTCATAGGATTTACCACTCCGTGTAAATACGGCATTCACATGCTCGTTTCGAGCTTGCGGTGGTTGATAAGGTTTAGATGAACTACCTTTCGGGTTAGGTTGAGTGTTACTAGAAATAGATCTAGAAGGTCGACCAGATTGCTTGTCAGCAAGACTGTTAAATTTAGCTTTGATATTTTTAATTGACGCTTGCTGATTTTTGGTTGTTGTTTCGAGTTTGTTTTTTAGATCCATAAAGGTTTCTTTGACAAAAGAGTTGGTCGAGTGTTGAGCTTTGATGAAATCGCTTAGTTGTTTTTGAAGATCGGGTTTATCATCAGATTGAGATTGATAGTTGTCTCGGTTGTAATCGTTCCTTCCGTTCGAACGCTAGTTATCACGGTTGGAATCACAGTCGTGGTAATCATTGTAAAAACGAGTACAACGGAAAGTTTTCATGAATTTGGCTTCTTGTTCACGTGACATGGGAATGTCATCATCATCAAGGTTTTATTATTCTGAACGAGATTAAAAATCTTTATACTGAGCATCTATTTTCATGGTCATGGCATCCATTTGGGCCATAATTTTATCAGTGTCGGACTTACTGCTACCTTCAGCGACGAAAGCAACGGTTTTCTTAAGAGATGATTTTGTTTTTTGGTTTTTAGCCCAGTCGGGCTTGAGTAAGACTTTGTCTTTGAGAAGCTGATAAACTTGATTTAGAGTTTTATAGAGGAAAATACCACAAACTGCGGCATTTAGAACTTCTTGGGCTATTTTGTTGAGACCATGGTAAAAGATTTTGATGATGTTGCCTTTGGACAGATTGAGACCATGGCAGTTTCTGAGCATTTCCTTCATACGAAACCAGGCATCGGTTAGGGATTCATTTTCATGTTCATCCTGTATTTTGATAGTTCCTTCGTTGAGTTCGTCCAGTCATGTTTTTGCTTCTCCAGTAAGTGATAGGGGAAACATCATTAGGCGGACAACTTAATTCTCGGTGTCTCTGTATTTAAACATATCACATATTTCGAGGAATTCGTGAATGTGTTTGTGAGGATTGGTTTTGGTTCTACCATCAAATTGGTTTCCCTTGATGAGAGTCAAGTGGTTACCTTAATTGAGCGAACTTATTTTAACGGGTTTCAGGAATGGTTGATTAAGGAACCGGGTGTCGAAACGACAACACGGTTGGCACAGCCCCCCCATGGTTCTCAATCTATTGGATGTAATTTCGAAGAATATCAAGGAAGTAACGAAAATAATTGATGTTGAGAATTAGCGGATAGACAACTCTCGGGTGTTGAGGTGGATTGTTTCTTTGTTCGAATGGAACTCTTCTATTTTGTGGGCAAAGTCTTTGATTCAGAGTACGTTCTGTTCAGGTAATGGTCTCATACAAGTTCAGAGTTGAAGCATGTTGTATGCATCCAAGCGAGAATTTGTTTGGGGTCAGTTTGGCCAAAAAACTGTACGTTGATTTTTGAAAGAGGAAATGCTTAAAAATTATTTTCAATGGGTTGATTCTAAAACAGCTTTAAAAATCCCGGGCAGCGGCACCCAAAAAAATTTTGATGGGTTTCGAAAGCTTTTTAAATTTATATGACTGAGATTACCGTTTATTAGATGGGGAAAACACACGGTAAATGGTATAACCCATGTATGTAGTACAATCATTTTTTGGTTTAAGGACCAGGGTCATCCACAGGATTTCGCGTTGTTAGTGTCAAATCATCAGTGAAAAATAAAACTTAAACAAATGTGAGAAATATCGACTACTCGGATAATTTCCATTATATTCATAAGCAGGAGTGGTAATAGTTAAGAATTTACACTTTAGGATTTTAATTTATAAATAAGTATTTTCTTAGTCAAGGATAAGTTTTTACAAAATTAATTGTTAACTTAAGTATTATGTTTGTTAACTCGGTTCAATGTGTCACTCAAATAATCTAGTTACTATTTGTTGGTCCCTTGGAATATGATATAAGGTTTATTAAATTAAACTAATCAGATTCCATAGCAACAAAGTGAGTTTTAAACAAATATATATTGTTAGATATTAGAAAAAGACTCAGTCAACCGTGTATTTACTGTTATTATAGCTCGTAGTTTTAATTGTTAATAGTACATTTGTCGGTTTTAGTCGGGTAACGAATACACGGTATTTGTAAGTACTATATTTTGCCTCTTCCAATTTGGGAAGAGGCAAGCTAGTCATAATTTCATTTACAAAAGAAAAACACTTTCTCTCTTAGAATATATTCCTCTTGTGTTTCTCTCTTTAAGAAATAGCCAGATCCAAAGAATTGAACCCGTGTTCATGAGAAAGGATACTCCACAATTGGTATTAGAGCTAATGGGATGCTTTAGATGTGTTTGTATTGTGCGAATTTCTTGCTTGATTTAGATCAAAAAGTGTACCTTTGAATTGTTCTAGCTCGTTTTTTTTAAGATCTATGAATTTTGTGTTGTTGGAAAATGTATAGTTTGGAGGTGTGTTCTAGTTGATATTACCTTGTTGGTACTGTGTTGTGGCAAAAGAAATCATCGATAATCGTTCAAAGGGTGACTTATAGGTGATTTTGGTGTGAAAAACATCGTTGTTATCTTCGTGGAGGGTTGCCAGGAATTTCTTCATGGCGGTTTGCTGAAAATATTATATTATTAAGAAGGTTTACCAACCCTCTGACACACGGCGGCGGTTGCTTTAGTTGGGGGTTTGCTCACGGCGAGTTGTTACTAAGCAAGGTTTGCTACCAGCGGTTTTTGCTTAGGTGGCGAGTTGCTCAAGCGGCGAGTTATTACTAAGCGGCGGTTTGCTTACCAGCGGTTTGAACAGGTTATCAGCGGGTTGAATATTTTAAATAGCAAATATCTTAAGGAAACTCTGGCGGTTTGAAAACTCAACGGCGGTTTGATTAAAATATTCTTTGCGGCGGGTTGCTTGCAGCGAGTTGTGTTCGGCGAGTTGCCCCTATGATTTAACCAGCGGAGTTGCCTTAATTCCTCGCGGCGGGTTGCTTGGCAGCGAGTTGTTCGTGTGTTCGGCGAGTTGCCTTAAAATTCCACCGGCGGGTTGCTTATTTCTTTGCAGCGGTTTGATAGCCTTTGGCGGCGAGTTGAGCTTCTGTCTTGGAAATTTGAAATATTTCAAACTCGGGATTTAATATCACTAAAACAAAATACGAATACGTTAACCTCACCACTTTTAACGTACACTCACTAATCATTGATCGATCAAAACATATCATATCATAATAATACAAGATGTCTAGTATGCAAGAAGACATCCAGTGTGCAGGTTCTGATACACGCCCACCAATGCTTGATAGAACAGACTTTGAATCTTGGCAACAACGTATACGTCTGTACTGTCTAGGAAAGGATAATGGAGAGAATATTATGAAGTCCATTAAAGAAGGACCATTTCAGATGGGGAACGTCTCATGAGGTGGTTACTGAAGGAAACAGGGTGCAGTGTTCACAAGGTACAGTAGTGCTCGTTAGACGTCCTTAACGACCTTTCGGATGAAGAAAAGGAAAGGTATAGCTGACATTCGTGCAACATATCCTTACTTCAGGGGTATACCAAAGGACATCTACTCACTCTTCAATCACTATACTGACGCCCAAAGACATTGGGGAAAACTGGAAGATGATTATGGAAGGTTCTGAGTTTAACAAAGGATGAACAGGGAAAATCTTAGTTTATAGATGAATTTGACACACTTCGTCCAAAACAAAGGAGAAAATACTTCAAGCGGAGGATAACTTAGTTAGGTTTACGAACTCATTCATGACATAGAGAAACATCAAGATGGACCATGTCCAGGATGTCAGCTTAAACTCAAAGTTTGTGAACAACATGTTGCCTGGTGGAGTGATTCATAACTGAGTAACTTAACAGAGGTTGAAAGAGTAAACTTGTGATCCAGTTGTATGCATTCGTAAGCAACATGAGGTGCATGCTAATGAGAACAGAATTTAATGATGGAAAGGTATGGTCAACTCAATTAATGATCCTTTGGATAGTGTTAGGACGCCTCAGTTCTGCAGTATCCAACAACAATATCAAATCTCCTCAACCCAACAAAAAGAACCATTCCTGATGACAACTTTCACTGGACTCGAAGTTCCCATCAACAGAAAATTGATTGAAAGGTTTATCCAACCACACTCTGCCCTCCTTCACTCAATCGTTACAGATCAACATCTCATCAACTAAATATCAACTTAGAGCTTCGTCTAATGCAAGGACAAAGCTATGGTTCAATATGGGAAAGTCGTGGTTCAGATGGCGTGGTGGAGATACAACGTGACTAATCAAGTAGACCTTTCAGAGAACATACAAGAGGAAATGGTGTTTGTAGCGGGAAATTTAGGAGCTAAGAACAGAGGAGGATTGATTAAGCCTGGTCAAGCGAAAACCCATCAAGTGCTACAACTGTAACGGACTAGGGCAATTGCACCGTAATGTCCAAGGCCAAGCGACTTCAAGATTCAGACTACTTTCAAGACAAGATGTACTATGCAATGCCCAGGAGAATGGAGCAGTACTGGATGAAGTACACTCGTTCGTTTCTTGCAGGGGAACAGGTTCAACCAACGTTGACTGATGTTGTGGATGCTTAATACGAGAATGATTTGGCACTCAATGTGGACCATATTTTTGAAGTGATGATATGTGATGCATTCGACTCTGATGTTGATGAGGGTCCCACTACACAGACCATGTTTATGGCAAATATCACATCTGAAGATCCAATCTACGATGAAGTCGGGCCATCATATGACTCGAATAATCCATTTGAGGTACAAGATCATGATACCTTTGTAGATCATATGAATGAGTATCATGAAAATACACGAGATGCATATGATGTACAAACAAACTACATGTTAACTTCTGATGCTGACTTACGAGTGCTGAGTAATATTTTTCCGTATGGATCAGTATGTGGAAGACAACGAAGAACTGTTTGTTACAATGTAATGCATCTTCTGCAGGAAATGATGCACTGATGTCTTATTCTTGATGAAATGCATGAACAGGGTTTGTAACAAAAGTAATTAGCAAATAAGCCGGACATGGTAATGAATGACTACAGTGACTCATGACTTTCGAGATATAAGGAAATGGTCGGGGAATATGGAAAAAAAAAACGGGCAAGTTAGAAAATTAACTGATAGAGAACAAAAAATTGATGAACAAATGTGATGTAATTATTCTCAGGACCGAAATTGAAAGGAAATGTCGCTTTAAAATTTGAACTTTCATTCAGCTACAAAATTACTCCTTAGTTCTACAGTTGACCATTAATATAAGTCAAAGACAGAAGAAGTTAAACTTTTGAAAAGGATTTTAACAAAAGGAAGACAAATTCCTTGAGAGTTTTTGGACTTAAAGAGATTTAAAGTTAAGATTGAAGATAGGATTATACAACAGATCAGTCTATTCAAACCATTTACAAGTTGTGTAACCAAAAATCTTTTATGATGAAAAACACAATCGGTGCAATAGGCTACAAAAATCCTGTTTGTCTCGCTCGTGCAAGCAAAGCTCTGTTCTGCTCTGTATAATGGTCATGTACTTGTCACTACCAATCATACACCCACTGTCATACATGACTCAGAGGATACGCGTGAGTTAGCTGAGATAACTAGGAATAAAATGCTGTTGAAAATGCAAAGCCCTCTATGTGTGGAAAATAAAGTTAGGATTGCCCCCCCCCCCCCCCCCCCCGATTACTCGAAAGAGAACTTTCTTGCAACCTTTGCTCCCCAAAGGAAATCTGACCCAGAACATATATTTTTGGTCCATAGATGAAAACACAGGAAAAAGACCTTAGCTCACAAAACCATATTTCAGCATTGACAGTGTATCCACCCCATACTCATGTCATGCTTGTCACAGAATTCTGCTCCAACCTAATGTCAGGTGAAATTAATCTTTATGTACTCACACAACTTTTTATGGAATTTGACAAAAACTTGCAAAACTCGAATCCACCAAAATCAGTCTTTTAGGGGGAAAGAGGCTTGAGCAAAACAAAAACATGTTACCTTTCACTGAGTTGTTCCATTTTTCAAAACCTCTTTAAAGAACACGTTGTTGGAGTTCAAAAAAGCCCTCCTTTAAGATGTTAAAGAAATGGAAAGAAATTTTTGATCAAAATGAATAACGAAGCTGGACAAGTATTACTATAGACAAGCAATGTGCTGAAATTGAAAGGAAAAATCTTCTCATTGAAAATAAGAATCTGATTGTTAATTGCTTGTCGACTCAACTGCTGTATGATGTGGAAAAATCACGTTGTCTAGATCTTGAAGCTGACATGTCTAAAGTTCATGATGAGTCAAAGCTTATTTTCAAAAAACTGAAGGTAAATGCCTAAATTTGCAATTATTTGTATCAAATCATTGTCAAGAAAGTTTTGATATAAAAAATTCACAAGCATCACAGGACGTCTGACTTAACTCATTCTTTAAAATCAAGAAACCTCGAACATCAGATTAAGAAAAAGATAACGTATTCGACACTTGTAAGATCTACGTCGCTAGTGTGCAATGAACAGAAGTCTCGTGAACCTCATAATGCATGTAGTGTCACTGCTCTTACTTGAACAAAATGATTGTGATAAAGTAGAATAGAAAAGGTCAAACAACATTCAGCAAGGAATTGTATGACTTCAATTAAGATCGTGCGTGCTCACACAAGTGGAAAAAGACATTACCGTTGAATGAGGATTGGAGTCTAAAAGCTCAATTGCGAAAGAAAATGAGCCTTGTTTCACTAGTGGAATATGTTCAAAACCAAAAGTTCTTGCTCCTGGCATGTATGCCATTTGACGTTAAACCCATTCTCATCCCCTTAAGAATAATAGAGAGTGCTCATTTATACTATATCAGCCATTCTTAAGGAGAGTTAGAAAGGAAATGTTAGGGAGATTGTAGAGGAAGCTAGAGTAGTTAAACCACCTGGATAGTTCACTTAACTATGCTTGCCGATACACTAAGTTATCTCAGGAATTGTTACAATGTGTGATTGGCACTTGCCCAAAAAGTTTCAATGAAAGAGATAACAAGGCTCCCTCTACCCCTTAGTTATAGGAAAAGCAAAGTTACGTTTAGTGAAGAAACCTAGGAACTTCTTTTTTAGTAACGCCAGAAACACAAGTGCACCAGAGAGAGAGTTCACTGAACTAATATCCCTGTGCTTCCCTCTACAGGAGTGTAAACGATTCACTGAAGCAAGCGGGTCAAAGGCTAGAAGCAATACCAAAGAAAAATGGGTCCTGCTTGCTAAGAAAGGTGAATATATGAAAGGAAGTAGAAGTACGCCTTTAGGAACAAATAAGTCAGTTTAAATAAAAGTGAATCAGGTTTATTCTAGCATTAGCTCTAAGCGTGTTGTAATTAATTCGAATTCTGAATCTGTAAACTCTGCAGGTCATGGAATTGAGTGTTGTTAATATCTTGAAGTCTGTGAATACTACCCCCACCATTAGGAATTGTCTTGAATAAGAGAAAGATAAATGATCTGGGAAACCAATAAGGCAAACTGTCTGGATAACAGTTTTAAACAAGTCCACGCAGATCTGGAAACCAAAAGGCAACAGTCTCGATAACAGTCTGTCTAAGACCCAGCGGGTCTGGAAAGCTACGGGATAAACTATTTGCAGATATTGGGTTATCAATGGAGACACCACAGGAACAGAAACTCTCCTTAGGAAAACTTGATCTGTGGTTCTACAATGGAGGACCAAAGGAAAGAAATTTCCTTAGGAGCGAAATATGCCAGTTAACTATCTTTCTGTGATGAAATGTTTACCCTCTATATGTTAACCATCCAAGTCCCCTACAAAAATTGGGGACCGAAATTCAAACTCTCCAACTCGACTGTTTTTTTAAATGAAGGTGTACTGGTCATGCTTTGGTATCTGGACTCAGGCTGCTCAAAACATATGACGGAGAATTGTTCAAAGCTCATGAATTTTGTTGTTGGAAAAGTTCATCGGGTCCGGTCAGATTTAGGGAATCGATCACTTAGGAGCTATCATGGGTTTATTGGAGATTCATGGTTATGGGTGACAGTGTGTCTCAAGAGTGTACTACGTGGAGGGTCTTGGACACATCTTATTCTCTGTTGGCAATTTAGTGTGATTCTGATCTTGAAGTGGCCTTCAGAATGACATACATGCTTTGTCGTGATTCTTAATGGTACAGATATCCTTAAGGTAGTCGTTTGGCTCCAAATGTGTACACGTATCGATTGATGCGATGATGATGTCTTCTCCGATATGCTTGCTGTCATAAAAGCTTCCAAGTCAAAATCATGGTTTTGTTGGCATCGTGTTTCATCCATTTAAACTCGGCACGATAAATGATCTTGCTCCGAAAGATTGGTTAGCGCCTTACAAGATTGAAGTTTGAAAAGGATCATCTTTACTTCAGGCCTGTTCAACTTTGGAAAAAGCAAAGATGTTTCCCTCCGACCTAATATCTGAAAATACAAATATGAAGTTCTTCATTCCCTTACACATGGGATCTGTGTGGTCCAATGAGAGTCCATAGTATAAAGGAAGAATTAACATCTTAGTCATCGTGGGTTGACTATTCAAGATTCACTATGGGTAAAGTTTCTTGAGGTTAAAGGATTGAGACTCTCAGGTTTGTACCAATTTCTTAATCAAATACAGAGTTGGCTCAAACAAAACAGTCAGATTCATCCGACACAGATAACTGAACGGTAATTGTCACCACGTTATGTTGATTACTATGAAGGTGTTGGCATTTATTCTTCAAAAAGTTGTTCCTGAGAGAACTCCTCAACAAAACGGGTGGTTGAAAGACGCTAATCGATCTTATACTGGTGGATAGAGCACGATTACAATGATGATATTCTCGAAAGTCCATGTTTCTTATGGGCAGAAGCTGTGCCACTGCTTGTACTACCCAGAAAGAACCATCACTAAATTCATACTCGTCCATAACAAAACACCTTATGAGTTGTGCATGATTTAAAAAGCATGATCTTACATTCTTTCGCAGTATTTGGTGCCTCTGTTTTTTTTTTTGGCTATCCTGCTCAAAATGATAGCAAAAATCTAGGAAAATTTCAAGCCAAGCTGACATTGGATTTGTTGGGGTATGCTCCTAGCAGGAAGGGCTTATAGAATCTACAACAGGAGAAATCTCGTCGATTAATGGGAAACAATTCACGTCAAATTCAGATGAGATGCAACAGTCAATGGCTCCTGTACGCCATCAGTTCAGGCTCGTGCCTATCATGAAGACCCCTGGACAACTCATCGCAGGGCTCGCTCCAACCGACAACGAGCTGGAGATGTTATTTCAACAATGTTTGATGAACACCTTGAACAATCTCGAGTTGATGAACCAGTACCTTATGCTACTGAAATTAATGCTCAAGTCTGTCCCACCAGGTTACCTCTTTGTCTACAATAATTGCTCAAGATGACATCAAACAAGTGCTTCAGCGTCAACATTCCGATATTCATCTTCCGTCAACATCAAGAAATTGCAGAAGAACACCATTCAATGAGATCCTCAAATCATTCACGTGTTCTTCCTCCTTACATATAACCTTGTTTACTGAACGATACCAGGTTCCGGACACAATCATATCTGGAATGTTAATACAGCGGAACCCAACCAAGTTATAACTACCTCCAGTCATCTAGAGATGACCAAAGATCAATCCTCTGGGAAACATTGTTGGCAATCCCTCTCTTCATGTAATCAACCAGAAATTAGTTAGCATCCGATGCTATTGTGGTTGCTGTTTTCCATTACTGAACTGTCAGAGTCGAACCTAGACTTCAAAACATGGCCGAATCGTGATAGAAGACTGATGGTTTCAAGCCATGCAGATGAAATTCCACGGAGAATTTGATCGACTTGAAGTATGGGAATTAGTACCTCGCCCAATCTATGTTATGGTTATCGCTCTCAAGTGGATCTACAAAGTAAAGCTTGATGAATATGGTGATGTACTGAAAAACAAAGCTCGGTTAGTTGCAAAGGGATATCGTCAGGAGGAAGGTATTGATTTTGAAGAATCGTTTGCTCCAGTTGCACGGATAGAAGCCATCAGAATATTCATTGCCAATGCGGCAACCAAGAACATGATCATCTACCAGATGGATGTCAAAACTGCTTTTCTGAATGGTGATCTTCAAGAAGAAGTCTTTGTCAGTCAACCTGAAGGATTTGAAGACCAGGAAAATCCTACTCACGTCTATCGTCTGAAGAAAGCTCTGTATGGGCTTAAGCAAGCACCAAGGGCGTGGTATGACACACTCTCAAAGTTCCTGATGGCAAACAATTTCTTCAAGGGTGCCGTGGATCCAACGTTATTCACACGCAAATCAGGCAAACATATTCTACTTGTTCAAATATACGTAGATGACATCATTTTTGCCTCAACAGATCATAATGCGTGTAACATATTTTCAAAAGAGATGAGCTCCAAATTTCAGATGTCGATGATGGGACAAATGTCGTTTTTCTTAGGACTACAAGTTTCTCAAAGTCCCGGAGGCATCTTTATTAACCAAGCGAAATATGCTCTCGAAACCTTAAAGAAATATGGCATGTGTGCTAGATATCAGGCTAAGCCTACCAAAAAGCACTTTGAAGCTATCAAACGTGTCTTTCGGTACTTGAAAGGAACCATTAACATGGGTCTTTGGTATCCGAAAGACAACGCCATGTCACTAACAGCTTATGCAGATGCGGATCATGCGGGATGTCAAGATTCAAGAAGAAGTACGTCGGGCAGTGCTCAGTTTCTTGGAGATAGATTGGTTAGCTGGTCATCAAAGAAGCAAAGAAGCACGGCAATATCAACTACAGAGGCTGAATACATCGCCATGTCTGGATGTTGTGCTCAAATCCTTTGGATGCGATCACAGCTCAAAGACTACGGATTTGACTTCAATAAAATTCCTCTGTACTGTGATAACAAAAGTGCTATTGCTCTGTGCTGTAACAACGTCCAGCACTCTCGCTCTAAACACATCGACATACGGCACCATTTCATCCGAGAGCAGGTGGAAAATAGAGTGGTTGAACTCTACTTCGTGGAAACGAATTATCAGCTTGCAGACATTCTCACCAAAGCATTACCAAGAGAACGGTTCGAATTTCTTCTTCCACGCCTAGGCATGAAGAGTTTGACCCCTGAAACTCTCAGACGTCTTCAAGAAGGAGAGGATGAGTAAACAAAATATCTTCGTGTATCCTTTGTGCATAGGTCTGACTCAAAAAAAAACACTTAGGAAATATTTTAAGTCATTTGGAATTACTAAAAGGCTTGCAATTACTTCAAATTGCAACCCGGTTTAAAGTCTGGGCATGGATTACTTTATATCCATGCTTTATGGGAGTATAGTAATACAATGGTAGTGGTGGAGCTGTTCGCCTGATCTTTTCATCTCAATCAACGACTACAGCTCTTTCAATAGAAACCGGGTCGTTGTTTGAGGGGGAGAGTGAATGTGAAAAAATCTAAGGGGTTATAAAAGACTGTGGGTTGCTATAAAAGTCTAATCTTAGATGGTTGTTGTATTCTAATGGGTTAATATTTGAAGGGGAGTTAATTAATTTTAACTCAATGGTCCAAAGTTATCTATTGTTGTAATGTTTAGGGTGTAAAAAGCATTTGCTCTTTGTTTCCTAGCCTTATTAACCAATAGGGACTAAGTTGGCCAATTGCCTAAATCTTATAAATGCCTTAGAAATACTTAAAACAAGAAATAAAAGAAGATGGAAACCAAAGGGACCAAATCTGCCAAGTATGTAACTTAGGAGTATAAAAGGGCGGCGAGTTGCCATTTGGTCAAATCCTTCAGAAATCAGTCAAAGATAAAACACACACACACACTCGCAACTCGCCGCCAAGAACGAAATCTCAAATCGCCGATTTTCAGTGTTTCGTGCAAAGGTAATCATCGATCCTTAATCTATATCATTTATTATGTGTGTATATCAATGGAATCGATCGAAAACACAGTAAAAAATGTAGAAAAATAGATCTAGGGTCGGTTTACATAAGAAAACCAATGTAGTGTTGTAAGGTGTGCGTTAGATGCTGGGAATTTTTCATTAGGTATATATGAATAAGTTTTGATGTGTGGATATATATCCCAAACGTTAATGAAAGACTTGCCCTTGATTCTTACCGGCGGGTTGTAGCTTTATAAGTAGATATATGTGTGTTTCATGAAAAGAATGGTAGGAATGTATATCTATAGCCTAGGAAGGCCTTAGGATGTGATCAGGGTTGAAAAAGGAGGTGCGGGGTTTGATTTTTAAGAAACCGGCCCGAATGGCGAGTTGCGTGTGGCTAGTTGGTTATTTTATTAGTTTTTAATAAAATACTCAACCCGCTGGTCCTAAACAGCGGGTTGTCCTAAACAGCGGGTTGCCTATACTACGGTTGCCCAAACAGCGGATTGCCTAAACAGCGGGTTGCCTAAACAGCGGGTTACCTAAACAGCGGGTTGTCTTAATAGCGAGTTGCCATAATTTTCTATTAACTTTATTCCAACAGGTAAACCGCCGTCTCTCGGCGGTTTGGTCGAATATTTTTATATGTTAAAATATTTAACCCGCCCCTTTTAGCGGCGGTTTGCTCGATTCTCCTAACGGCGAGTTGCCATTCTGCCTGGCGGCAGTTTGGGCTAAGATTTATATTTTGACCCATTGAGCCCAATAATCTATCAAGGCTCCTTCGGATGACCCAGTTACTTTTCTAAAACCCCATCCGGGCTTAGTTAACAAGTAATTGATCCTGCTGGATAATTAGTAGATTTTAATCAAACCAGAGTTACAACAGGTATTTCATCCAATTGTGAATGACATGAATTTAATCAATGGTGAAGTTCTCTCTAACTTCGTTTCTCTGCTATTTTGTCTTACTTGTTATATCCTCCTTTTGCAGAATTAATGGCAAACAAAATATCCCACTCAACCGCCTAAAGAAAGCAAAATGAGCAGAATGTACCTCGCTCTCAGTGGTTCACAAATCAGAAAAGCAACCTTTCTTTTCAATGCACAAAAGATTCAAAAGAACCCCATCTTTCAGATATCATGGACATCCCTAAATAATACCAACTTCTTTCCAAGCATATCCACTTCCTCACATCAGCTAATGTTCCTGCTATCTAACATAACCTGCAACAGTTCTGGAATACAATGAAATATAACGAGAAGACTGGGGTTTATAGTTTTCAAGTTGATGAACAATGGTTCGATCTAAGTGCTGATCTTCTCAGAAAGGCATTAGCAATTACTCCTGTCATCCCAGCTCAACTATTTGAGTTACCTCCGTCTGGTAACAACTGTGTTTGATTTTGTTAATGAGTTGGGGTATCCTGAAACCTGTAATAAATTGTCTCCAACAAAGGTGAATTTATGTTATCTACCAGGAGGCAATTCTATCCTTTAATCAACTAGTGCTTGACAGGAAATACTTCTGGCAGTGACAAACCCAGACACCCAGTTCTGCAAATGCTTGGTAATCGTCAACCAAACCTAATTGATTATGCAAGCTGATTAGGAAAGAGTTTTACTCAAGGATCCAAAATTTTTCCTCACACAAAGCAAGTCACAAAGCCAGTCTAAGAACCCAAATGAAGAAAGTAACTCCTCTTCTCATCCTTATGGACGGTTTTCAAGTGATAATCTACACTGGCAAGCAAGTAACACATCCATTCGACGACCCTGATTCTGCTGTGCATCATACTAAGATGATTATGTATTAGAAATCTCAAGTTTGCCCTAAAGGGTGAGTCATTGAAGTGTATGGAATGGCAATTCCGATCCCCGATACGAACCATTCAACAATCCTCTTATTATCCTAAGTATCTGAAAATGGTGGCTGAGAATTCAAAGAAAACCCCTCAAGAAAGTGAAAGCATGCAACCTGTAATAAAGCGTGCTACACCCAAAAACCCCACAACCTCCACACCAGTCAAACAAACCAAGCCAGCTCCTCATCCGACAAAGAAACCTTCCAAGTGTAAGCTTCCACAAAAGTAAAAGTGGGAAGCCACTTATCCAACTTGTGACGAAAATGATGAAGCCCACAAGAATCTAATCCTCAAGAAGAAGAATGATCCTATCGTCGTACTAGCTAAGAAGTTGAGTTTGGAAACACATCAAGAAAAGGGAGAAGAGAAGGTTGATGGAAGCTGACTAAATGAGCTATCAACTTAGCTTTGGATCCACCTTTCTGCTCAATTCAGGGCACCTTTTAAGGAGTAACGATCAGGGACCCAAAATCAAGAAACAACTTCGAAACTGGCATAAGTTGTAGGCAAGGAAAAGGCCGTTATTAACTGACGAACAAGTAGCTCAATCCCTGATCGAAATTCGTCAAAGAAGAAAAGGAACTACTGACAGTTTATCCTTGTTTAGGCGTGATCAAACTCCTTCTTGATTCGACAACTGGACCCTCTTCCTCACCCGATGATGACTACATCAGAAAGGTGATCCATGAATCATCATCCACGTCGATTCAGAACGAACCAAAAGTGAAACAAAACGCTGCTCCTAAAGATGACAAAGATCAAGGTGAAGTAGACTGTCTACCTAACTCAGGAGTAAGCATTCCTGTATCATGACCCTTAAAGGCCATGAGCCTTAGGCTGAGACCACCCTGGCCCATGAAAGAAGAATAGACTGATCAACTTTGAAAATTACATGTGACACTTGCTGACCAAACCCTGCACAGGATATGAATTCCTCGCACAAAGCCTACCCCAAAGGTTTCAAGAAAACCTAAGCTCATACAGACGAACGATTCATCGATGATTAAACCAGAAAGTCATTCTGGTTCTAATGTCTTCCATGAAAATCTCGATGACACTTTTTACTTTTGGAGGATCAATTCCTTTATGACAAAACCAACCTAAGATATCAGGATAAGATCCAAAGTTTGAGAGGATTCCTGAGTCCACCATATACCTGAACCAGATCAGACAGTAACGTCAACATCCTCCAGTATAGCTCCCTTCATAGATGTCACATCTTCAAAGCCGTCCTTATTGGTCCACTTATAACTAAAGAATCCTTCACCAATCAAACAACGGAAGCTAACAACAATCACCATATCTCTTTCCCTGAAATTACTCCCATCATCGCCCTTATCCTATAGAGTGGCAAATTGTGAGTAAGAGATTTCCAGAAAGTGAAGAAAACTGATCAACTCTCTGATGTTTTGGCTTCAATTATATCACCAAGTTTTTCCTACTCTGTTATAAATAGTCTAGGAACAAAACTTGATGATGCTCTCCTTAAGGTTCTTGAATGACACATTGTAGATTTAATCGAGAAATACTCTGTGCTGCCTGGCCCAGAGTCTATCCAGAATTAAGAATCTGAAAAGAGTCCAAAGGAGATTATCAGAATCAAAAAGGAACAAGGTGAGGAGAAACAAGATTCAACTTACACCATCAGGTCAACTGATAAAGTTGATCTTGAAGAATTTTGAACCTAAAGATGCTCTCTTCAAGCACATGAAAAAGATCAAGTCTGCAGAACCGAAATACTTGACAGCAACTACCGTCTATACATGCACTTATTGAATCTTTGCAACAATGAAGACGCCATGATAAGGAAGTTACAGACAAGGTTTTAAAGATCATAAGAGAAAGCATTATAGTGAAGATGATGAAGACGATGATGATGATGAAGCCCTTCACTGGATCAAACCAGGGTAGGTCCCAACAAGAGAAGAAGAACAATTCTCTGCCACTTTGGTCACTCACCTCCTCCGAAAGATTATACCAAAGTTCAACGAACAAGGAATTCTGATTCATCTGCTACCAAACAACACCAGCTCTAACCTCAAAACTGGATGGCAGATCAATGATACAATAATCGGTGCCTGACACTTCGATGCACATATCTGATCCTGAAACTTAGAGACATTTCAAACAATCTTTCAGAAGACATTCAATGCAGTTGAAGGGAATGACATCATATATGCAGGACATCTGACAATCACACATTCCCCAAGGTGTCAACCACTAGATAGTACGTGGTTTAAGCCGAATTCCAGAAAGTGAAGACCTGCTACACCTAAGACCAGAATGGACCATTCGCCCCCGAAAGAGTTCTCCCCAGAACCAGAGAATAACTGGGCAAATACATACGCCACAGCAAAGTAAAGTCCTGAGATCACAATGCTTCAAAGAAGTACATATGATATAGACGTTTCATCAAATGGTTCGACAGACGAACAGAAAAGAAGAAAACCCTGCAAATCTGATTTTCGAAGGCCAGCTTCAACCTTGTTTAAAGCCTTTCATAAGAAGAACGTCTTTCTTTCATCAATATCAGATGAAAATGGCCATAAGCAGCAGGACAAAATAAGTTGATTTGTGTAATCCTAGAGGTCATCAAATCTGAGATATAATATATGAACCACAGCCCTTGAGGCGGAACCACCAGGTCAGTAACTATTCAACACCATAATTCTTCTTTCAATAAGGATCTCGATAACTCTGACTAGGTGACAAAAAGCAAAAAATTGCCTTATCCATATCAAACTTAAAAAAGCCACTCTTACCTAGACTTTGCCTGAAGAATAGTTTTCCATCTATGTGGGTTGAAAGTGAACAAGAATATGACATCAGTGCGGTCTATGGCATCACTTACTGGTGGTTTAGGAGAAAGGAATTCTACATCAACAAATACAGTGAGCCCTCTGATCGT
This sequence comes from Tanacetum coccineum, assembly GCA_026074375.1. Taxonomy (NCBI): domain Eukaryota; kingdom Viridiplantae; phylum Streptophyta; class Magnoliopsida; order Asterales; family Asteraceae; genus Tanacetum; species Tanacetum coccineum. The sequence continues at coordinate 44,881 of BQNB010022049.1, read as the reverse complement.
GAAGCAGTCAGATCGCAGATGCGAATTTCCAGTGTTGAAAATCAATGTCAAGGTATCAAAAATCAATTACAACTACCTAAGAGAGATAATTCTATACTGCTGATATACCAAGATAACAAGATCTCGCGAAAAGAGGATTTACAAAAATTTTACCCAAATGATTTGAAAGATTCGTTCCCCTACCAATATTCAAGAAAAGCTCAACCATCTCCAAGACAGAGAAGACAGTCTTTACGAAACAGCATCAACTATGTGGATAAGAAACCTGTGAGTTAGGAATCCTTAGTAGGAGACTTACAGCTCGGGATTGAAAGTTATCAAACAAAGATCAACCTTGAACGTCCAAATTAGGATGCAGCCGACTATTACTTCAAAGAAGATTATACGATAGTCCCTAAGCCAAGAGCCGTTGTCTACAGAGACATAAATGATCAAAGAAAGTTGATGAGGCTGAATGAGCTTCACAAGTTTAGTGATGGGACTTTGACCAAGTCAAGGAATAAGCTAGACCACAGGTTAAAGAATTTCATCGTGTACGAGTACAGATAAGGCATGGAAACTAAGAATGTCAGAGATGAACAAGAGAAGAAGCAAAGACTTCATCACAGCAATCTAGAAAAGACTACATATTGAGAAGGATCATTGAATTCAAGAAAGCTTTGTGGAAGGAAGAATAAAGAATTGACTACAGGCTTGAACAACAAACAAACGTGACGACATCGTCATTACATCAAAAGGTCAATTTTATTTTCTTATTAAAGAAATAATAATACCTGTTAATTTATAGTAGTTAATCTCTTGATGATTAAGTGTAGAGTAATTTAATCCTCAACAGATTGAGCGGGAGCAGTTATATGTCTCTTACATGACATGCAAATAATGCCATCACGTTTTCTCCCAAATTTATAACATATTTAAATCAAATTGATATCCAAAATGGTCCAAAGGGTCTAAAAATTTTGATAAGGTGAGAAAAAGTGATTAAAATAGTGTAGAAATATAACACCCCGTGATTTTAGACTCATATATACTCCGCCCAAACTGCTAAACAATTTTGACTACCGAAGCACATTTTTGAGGAGCGTCTGAAAAGAAAAATCAAAGACTATCGAGTACTAAACGCTTTGATTTTTTTATCTTAATACCTTAATTGAATTTTCAATTGGTTTGATGGAAAGGAGAACCTATACCAAGAAGACCGACCATAAAGCATTTAACTTAATGGAGTTATAAGGTTTGTAAGTTAGGTACTATTCCTAAAGACCAGCCATAAAACCGGAAATCCTAACCCAGGGACAATCCACTATTATGTAGAAGTCCTTAGGTAATGACAATAAAAGATAAAATAAGAATAAGGGAAAAGTGCCGACCTGAGATGAGCTAGTACTGGAATAAACCCAACAAGGTACTAGTCTAAGTCCGTAAGCACTGAAGGGTTGAAGAATTAAAAAGAATTGTAAATAGAAAAAGGGTGTAAAGAAAGAAGCCCTCCTATTCACTAGGCAGAAACCAGGTCAATCATATGCTACTGCCGAGAAACACTAAGAAGATTGCTGACTATTTAAAGATACATCATCATGGACCGTATGAACTCAATGCACAAAACCCGTACCCTCCATATCCAACAGCAGAGTCTCTCAAAAGATTTTTGTTCATTTCTCACGGAGACTAAACATGTTTAACTTTGACTTTTATCACTCCGATTAGTTGATATTGAACAGTGTAGTCTGCTCCAGCCTCCAATTACTATACCAAAATGCACTATTTGATCTAAGAGCCAAGAGATCGTCAATTAATCTCATTAGGAACATATCCAATTCTGTGTCTTTCACACACTGTGGAAACAAGTCTATCCTAAGAGTCTTACGCCTTATCCATTGAGATATTCCAGAACATCCGAGTGAAATGGACGATGGTATTTCTCACAATGAAGATGGAAATCCTGCTAGAGCAACATCAAACAAAGCTCTAGTAGTTACCTTGTCGATTCTATAATAATCAATTCTTTTGACAACTGGAAAGAAAAGATGTCGATTCTGTGTGAATCAAACTTGATCCAGTATAAGACTTGACGATTATTGAATCATTTGACAAACAATCAAACTCTTGAAGTGGTACAAAAGTCTTTCATAAAACCGCTTAGACTGTCTCTTCAAATCAATTTCTCTTTAATACTAACTGTTTCAATACGGATCATTTAAAGATGTAGGATGGAGATGGATACAACCCAGTTCGCATAATGTCAAGTCAATAACCAAATCGAGATAAGACCACGACCTACACTCGTTATGATGTTATGAAAGACCTCATAAAGGTGTCAAAGTCTCGCAAACTCTGGATGTCAAGTATTTCTTCCCAAGTGCACGAGATAGCATCCATCAAAGATGATTGTAAGATTAAGTTTGGCAAATGATCTCAAGAAAGCTCAAGATCACAGTCAAAGACAAAGCATAAGATGAATGCAAAAGATTACTATCCCAAATTGTAACAAGATATCAAATGACGACGAGCTAAAGACTGAAGTGATCAAAGTTTGTTAATATTCAGGGGTGAACCTCCCTTAAGGGGGAGATTGGTTAGATATTAAAGAAAGACTCGTCCCCCGTGTATTTTACTGTTTATTTATAGCTCAAGTTAATAGTTAATAGTACGTTTTTTTCGGTTTTTAAGATCGGGTACAATACCCGGTATATAGTAAGAACTAATATAGCCTTTCCAACATGAAAGAGGGAAGCTAGTCATTATTTTACTTTCAAAAAAAACACCTTCTCTTTCCTAATATTCCTCTCATCTAGTGTTCTCTCTCTAAAACTAAGTCCAAATCCAAGAATCGACCCCGTGTTATGATATAGGATAAACCACAGTAATTAATAATAATTAAAATAAAAAAATAATAAAAAAGGGGGAGTTTGTTCGGCCGGTTATTAAGAAAAAAATGAGCTTAATTATAAAACAAATTTGTATTTGAGTAAGTAGGATTGTTAAAAAGGCAATTATTTAAAACCCTTTTTGAAACACTATAAATACAAATCATTCTTCTCTGTCCCCTTTGTTATTTTTGGTCGACCGAAACCCCATGCAGAAATAAAAAGATTTTTATCAAGATTCAAGTTGGTGGTTTGTGTAATCAAATCAAGGTTTTTAGGTAAGTTCTTAAACTCTTTTCAATTAATCTTCTTTTTAAATTAATGTAACACTAAATTGATGGCATTAAGGTTTCCATATTATCTGTAAATTAATGATGTTAGACTAATTAGAAGTGATTAGGGATAAATTATAAGTGTTTTGGTGTAATCGGTTTGGTCTAGAATGCGTTAGAAAAGGAATTAGGTTTGGGCAGAATTTTAGGTCATGTTGTTCGATTGATATCTTAATGATGGTAACGTGTTTTATTATCAATTGTATATCCATTGATAAGTACAAAGAGTCGAGTTTTCAAAAAGTCTGGCCACGATCGATTTTGAGGTCGGGAAGTTGGTCTAATAATTTTTGTAAGAAAAGTTGTCAAAACAGTAAATTCAGGTCAGATTTGGGACTGATTTCGGGGAGTAAAACCCCTACTTAAAATTCAAATTAGGGTTAGCCAAACATAAGAGGTCATATTTTAGGTGTCTATTAAATCCTATTCGAAGGACTAGCGCTAAAACATTTTCTAAGTATTTTTAAGGATGTCAAACTTTTGTGTCGATCAGGTCGAATCAGAGCACTAATGTAAAGAAGAATTTTTTATAAAATAGTTTCACTTAATAAGACCCTTTTTCATTAATGCAAGATTCTTTTGTGTTAAGGTATTGTCATGACACTTTGTGTCCATTTATGTTTATTCATGTAGTTTTCTCTATTGTTGACACCATTGTGTTGTGATGATACCCATGAAGTTACGCCTAGTTTTTTCTGCTTGCGGGGTGACATAACTCAAACAGTGTTACCAAATGGACCAAGGATCACCATTAGACAACAATCGGTGAACTTGAAAAGACTTTTTCCCATAAGACCCAACTCTATACAACTTATTTTGTTACTATGATGCCTTTCCTCATATATAGTTGGAAACCATAGAACTATAAAGACCATTTTAACTCAAGCATCTGGATTAAGCAATGCAAGAGAGCTTAATGAATTTTGAAATGTCTTGAAGTCTGGGAACATTAAACTCGTTCCCTCTCTAGATAAAGTGATGGTAATTACTTAAAATGGATCTAATAAGGTGAAAACTTGATGAATTATGAGGATTCTAAAAAAACAAGGCTCAATTGGTTGCTCGTGTTATCGATCGAAATAAATTGGAATTGATTTTGAGAAATCTTTTGCTCACATGTGCTAAGACTTGAATGCTTCAAAATTTTCCTCGCATATGCTGCTCACATGAATATGATCGTCTACCAAATGGATGTTAAGACGACATTCTTGAATGACATTCTACGTAAAGAAGTTTATGTTAGCTAACCGGACGGGTTTGTGGATCAAGACAATCCGAATCATGTGTACAAGCTTAAGAAGGCTCTTTATGGGTTGAAACAAGCTCCTCATGCGTGGTACGATCTATTGTCGAAGTTTCTACTCTCACAAGAATTCTCTAAAGGAACCACGGATCCTACATTTTCATAACAAAGACAAGGCAAAAAATTCTCCAGTATAAATTCTATGTATAATATAATCTTTTTTTCCGTCTACTACACCTGAACTATTTGAACAAATTTCAAAATAATGTATTCAAATTTTAAGATGCGAGATGGGCAAAATATCATTTTTTCTAGACTACAATACACAAAGTCCCAAAGCATCTTTTAAACCAGTCTAAATATGCTTTAGAATCATTGAAAAAATATGGTATGGAATCTAGTGACCCCGTGGATACTCCCATGGTGAAGAAATCCAAACTTGATGAAGATCCACAAGGGAAAGTTGTTGACCCTACACACTATCGTAGAATGGTTGGCACCCATTATAACTACCCAAGGATTTTCATTAAATACAAAACCTATTTTACTATGATCACAATTATACGGGAAATGTTTTGCTTTATTACATTACTTATATATCTTAGTATGTCATAATTAAAGTAGACAAGCTCATGCAACCTATCTAGAGCAATCCTATCTTCATATATGTCAAGCAAACATCATAACATGTCAAGTCAATATCATCCTATCATCATTACAAAGTAGCATTATTCATATAATAGTACCATTCACATAACGTTATATCTAAACGGGCTTAAACCGTTATCATATACCTCCTAAACCCTAATTTCCATGAAGATAATATCAAAGTGAATGTACAAGATACTAAAGCATGTGTACAAATATCATAACTTCTCATATGCATATACAATCTATCACAAAGAAAAGGAACAAGTCCTTAAAAGCTCAATATACAAGTCATATAAGCAAGATCACTAAAAATATCCGTTTTACTCCAATTTCTTCATCACCACTTATTGTACAAGCACAACTCATTCTACAATGTGTAAACCCCAAATTATTCTATTCATAAGCCTTTAACACACATATTTACAACGTCAAAAAACCCTCAATTAAAAAAACAAAACCCTAAAACCAAAGCAATAATCTAAACCATTACACGTTCTCTCAATTTTAATCCACTGGTTAAACCTAAACCAACTCTCAAATAAGTTATAATAACTTAATTTACAACATTATCAATCATTTTTCCAACATCATTCCATCATACATAATCACATTCACTTCAATACACAAGAAATAAACCAGGAAACCCTAATAGTACCCTAATTGGGGAGTTTTGACCCGTTTACCCCCCCACCTCATTTTTTAGACCTCTCATTCTCAAGTAAGCAACCAAATAGTCAATGTAAAAACCCATAAAATGATTTACAAACCTTTATCCACATGAAACCATCCTATGCTTAATCAATGTACGAGAATTACAAAGCTAGAAAACCCTAAAAGCCTTATATGAACCCTAATTCCAAGCTACGGCTTATTCTTTCAATTTCAACCCAGTTTAACTAAAACCAACGATCAAACTTCATTGATAATACTTTATTTAAGCTCTAGGATCTGTATTCCATCATTCCTAATCAAGAGTATGCAAAATATAAACCAAGAAAGTCAAGAAAACCCTAAACGTGCCCTAATCAAACCCGTGACCTCATTTCTTTAATTCTAATCCGTTTTAACCCAAACCAATTGCTAATCTTTGTTAATCCTTCCTATATCAAACGTTGGATATCATATAACTAACATCCTTAATCAAGTACACAGAAATAAAAGCTTGAAAACTTGTGAAACCCTAGTCGAACCCCAAAACAGCCTGAACCCCTTCACCATCAATTTTGACCATTTTAAACCATTCCAAGTGCAAAATTCTTATGTGAACCTCTTCTAGAATCCCTCAACGCAGCTACCCACCTGCTATGAACCATATTCTGGTCTCAATTGAGCCACAATATGGCCTTATGACTACTTCCAGCCGCGGCCACCACTAAACAAACCAACAACCTTACTTAACATTCCACCTTCCACCATAGCCTTCCTTACTCTGCCCCTAGACTCTACATATCACCCCCATGTGTCATAACCTGGTTACCAAAGTTCCTTGGCCTCTAAGGGTTGCTAACACTATAAATAGGGCCCTAACTCCTTCATTCCAATTTGCACAACATCTCCTCTTTTTTATCAAACCCATAAGGCAGCAATACTTTGCTCCCATATGATCCTAGGATCATTAAATATGTTCAAGAAGCGAAGCCCTGAAGAATTGAATCCTTGTAGTGAAGATACAAGGCGTACAAGTGGAAATACTACCCAAAATGACCCATTTCCACCATTTTTGATCATTGAAGCTCAAACCTAGGTTTTTAATGTTCTAAATCTGCTCCTACACTCTTATAATGTTCATATGATCCTAAATATACTCTTTTTAAAGTTTCATAACTCAATTCATGTTTATTTTCCATTTTGATCCAAAACCATACACCCGAAACCCTAATTTCGCGTTTTTCTTAAAACTAAATGTTATAATGATTAAATATTGCTATAATATATCCTAGCATGCTTAACTAATGTTAAAATAACTACTTTTTTGATTAATGAAGGAATTTGAACTTAAAACCCGTGCGTTTACGTTTTGAAACCCTAATTTGACCCGTTTTGCTTCCTAGCTTAACGAATCATTATTTAAAACTTGTGTTGCATTAAAACTTCATATTTTAGTTTATTATAACTTATAAATGTCTATTAAAATGTTAAACTAAGCTTGCATGGCAATTTGGACATGTTTTGTAATTATAATCCATGCAAGGGGTATATATCGTAACTTTTAGAAACTTATAACTAAAAGGGCTAAATGTGTCATTTTATCAAAGTTATAACTCCTGGGATCTATTATGTCACTTTTCAAAGTCCAAGGTTTGCTTGGTATATCTTTCAAAGTTAAGGGACCAAAGTCGTAAAAATGTAAACTCCAGTGGCTTATTTGTAATTTTCCAAACCCAGGGTCTAAAATGTAACATTTTGAAAAAGTATAAAATCATATCCAAAATATTATATGACATAACTTTAATTAACGCTTCTCGTGCTTAACATTTCTAGATATTGAATAAAACGCTTAAAACCGATCATCCGGAAGCTATATTGTACCACAATACTAGGGAGCTTCATATTAAGATGTTCCATCTTGATATTATGTTCTGACTGAGTGGTTGGGTTTACGATTTAAAGTGTCCTCGCTCCTCAAACATTTATAGAATGGCTTCTAACATATGATGGCCCGAACGGTGATACAATAATTTCAAACTCTTCAATCAAACTCATAACTCTTAAACCAAAGTTCTAAAGTACAATCTTCCTAAGACTTGACATATTCTACTCAAGTTGTGTGACGTAGCTGTTTATTATCATTTTACTATATCAACCTTTCCCATTAAGATTGTGATAAGGTCATCCGCTTTCATTTTGGAATATTTATTGCATCTACCTATCACATAGCCTCGCTTTTCAATCTTTTGAATGTTTTATAAACCCGCGAGGGGGATACATGCTTGTTACAAACTCTTTTACATACTCTTATTTCTTATACAATGTTATTACTTTTCAAGGCTTAATGAATCCATAACCCCATATTTCATGCTTTTGAATTCTTTATAAACTGTGATACCTGATATAAACCATGAATGCAAGTGTTTTCTAAATGTATGCTATCCAGATATATTATTGCCTAAGTAGCTTCCAGTCCCATTATTAATATCATGAATCATTGATTTCTTGCACTTGCGATATGTGAACGCGATAGTGTGGAATAAATCTATTGGGGTGACGGCTCCGTTTGTATCCCATGCTGGGGTAGCCAAAACACAATTTTATTTGTCCTAATAGGTAACCTTGGCAAGTTACATTTTCCACGGGGACATTGTCCCTAACCAATTGGTGATAATATTGTTCTCCATGATAATACTATTCTCCATGTTAATAATGTTCCCCATGATGATTATCCCTGCAATACCAGTATTTACACTATAACTTGTATTCAACTATTACATTTCAAACCTATGAATTTCACTCAACCTTTGTGTTGACCCTTTTTATGCATGTTTATCTCAAATAATTGAGCAACTTATGGCATGGAGTGGCATGGACATGAAGATTGCTAAAACTTATTATCATTCACATTTTATGTTTCTAAATTTTGGGACCTGCCTTTGTAAAACTCTGATTTGAAATGAATGATAACATATCTTTTGAATAAACGTCTCTTTTGGGTCGTTTTCTATGATTATGATTGTTGTTTCCATGAAGTAATACTCCAGATTAGCTTCCGCTGCTATATGTAAAAATAGGGGTGTTACAAAAATGGCGCCAAATATAAAAAAGCGTAGTTGTACCATTGAATAATGGTGCAAGTAGTTCTAGTAACAATAATAGTGTGGATGATACTGTGAGACAAGCCATTGGTGAAATTGTAGATGAGAAATTGGCTAGTATTCAACAAGTTTTGGCTGATTTGTCTAGTCAAGTTCTTGGGATAAGTTTGCAAAATCAGAAAATGGAAAATGGTAATAGAGGGAACCAGTCTAACAGTAGGTTGGCCAAGATTGAGTTTCCCAACTTCTCTGGTAAAGATATTAAGGGTTGGGTGTTTAGATGTGAGCAGTTCTTTGTTTTGATAAAGTCACTGATGCAAAGAAGGTAAACCTCATCTTAATTCATTTGTATGACAAAGCATTGTTATGGCATAGTCTGTACATTAAGAATCATGGAGGTTTTATTAGTTGAGAAGTTTAAGCAAGTTGTGTTAGCTAGATTTGGTAGTGTGTTTGATGACCCTATGGTTGAACTAAAAAATTTGAAATATGAAACTAGTGCTAAAATATATGAGGATGCTTTTGATACTTTGTTAAGTAGGGTAGAAATTAGTGAGTATCATGTTGTTAGTCTCTTTATGGGAGGTTACCAACTGAGATTGAAATAGGGGTTAGGTTGTTCAAGCCAAGAACACTAGTAGATGCATATTGCTTGACTAATCTGCAAGAAGCCACACTTAATGCAGTAAAGAAAAAGAATAGAATGATGTTTAATGGAGGGAATAACACTACTACAAGGTTTAATGCACAAGGCACCACTCTTAGTAAACCTGATGAGGTGTCATTTTATACACTTTTTCAGGGTCATTTAACCCCTTAAATCATGCAATTATGCCCAAATTATGTACTTAATCGTTTCGTTTTGTGTTTCAACACTTGGATGGCTTTTGGAGGAAATACAAGTGACTTGGGCTCATTTAGAGAAAAAACGGACAAGACTACAACTCTACACCAAATCTCTTGAAGAATACGCGTACAGTGCGTGGAGACGGTGTCACATTTTATTGTGACAGCGTCATGGCTTACAAAGGACGGCGTCATAATTCTTGCGACGGTGTCAGGATCCAACTGACTTAAAGAAGCCCTGGAAGATTTGATGGGGCAACATCATCAGGATTATAATGCGACGCCGTCACACCCGTTTTCCTATATATACAAACTCTTTTTAGGATTTTAAGTGTGTAACTTGTGGGAACCGAACCCTACTTTTAGAAGACGATTTTGGCTGCCACTTAGGCCGTTTTTAAGGTGTCAAAACCCTATTATATCTACCATAAGCACATGTTCTAATCAAGTGAGATCCTTTATCTTTTATCCTTCAGAAATGCGATAATGCCAGAGAAACCAGGAACATCCATAAAAGAATCATTCTGATTGCCAGTTGCTTGCGACAGTTGCAGCACAATGCGAAAGGTATCAAGAGATAAGTCAGCCTCATGTCGATTTATCATGAACCTTATAATTGTATTAGAGTCGGTAAGCTTGACGGTTTGCCTCAATTGTTGCATGTAAACAATTGGTATTGTTGCAGATGTTGATCCCTATTTAATAGATCTTTCTCTCCTTAGCTTGTATATAAGGGTTAGTAATCCTGATTAGATCTAAAACTACTATGATAGAAACTTTATGTGATATATAAAATACTATGCGGAATATAGTATTTGATCAATAAGAAGAATAATGATAAAACAATGTTTTAATGAATACACAGAGTTAACCAAACTTTCAGCCTCAATATAAAAACAAACACTATTGATAGTGTTAGGGTTACAAATAACCTTGAAGCTATAAACTATGAATTCTATTAACTATATATTTCTAACTATGCCCTAGGATCTCCTTTTATACACCAAGGAACCCTAATGGGCTTACAACGTGTTTTCTACTCATACATATCTTTTCCTAAAATATTTCATACATATCACTTTAGCAGTACTAAAACAAACTAACAATACTAACTAAATCTAACAGCATTAACTCTTCTAGCAGTAGTAACAATAGTACTGGCAGTACTAATATTACTCTAACAGTAGTAATGACTTAGAACATTTTCTTCTGTCTTAAGCAGCAACAGTAACTACAGCTAGCAGTTGTAACTTGAACTAGCAGTAGTAACACTTAAGAATAATTTTATTCCCAACAATCCTCCCCTAAACTTGATATTCATCAAGTTTCTTTAATAAATTCTTCTTGCTCATCAGGAGGATGTATTTAAACACTCTTCTACTTCTTAAGCTGTGATTTTGTAAATCTGAGAAGCTCAAATGCCATTTCACATTCATGATCAACTTCTAGCCTCCCATTCAACATCCTTAAAAGCATTTCTTGTGTAAGAGGATATTTCTTTTCTACCAGCATGTGAATAGAAATAGTATCTGTCAATATTAAATGAATTTCACATGTATCATATAACTTCCAGCTAAAGAATGTGTATTCCTATTGAGTTTTCTAGATTTTATCTTCCTCACTTGGTTTAAATAAAGTAATGAGATCTCCCCAAAGTAATCTATCATATCCTTCTGGGCTTGTTGTCTCAAATCTTTCCTTTACCAGCCTGTAGAAATCTAACACATCTTGTCTGTTAAAATCATCAAGCATTTCACTAAATACCTTGTAACTTTTAGTACTTCCATCAGCTCTGATGATCTGATAATAGAAACTATCATTTGCTTGAATGTGTGTCTTCCAGTTAACTATTGGATATTTTGTAGCTAAAGATTCAATGTTGATAGCACTATCATGTGGAACTCTCTCCAAACAAGCTTTAAGTTTTGCCTTCTCAGCATCATCCTCTACCTTCTGTCTCTTGACACTTTCTTCACCAAGTACTGCTCTTGTTCTTTTCTTACTACTCTCTGCTTTCTTTCTACTGCTTCCATCAACTTTCTTTCCACTGCTTTCAGTATCCATAGGAACAAAATCATTTACTTATTTGTAAGCTTTGTTAAACATTTGCTTGATTTCTTCAAAGCTTTTACCCTTGAAATCCTTGTCCTTGTATCCTGCCATATGCTTCATGTAGGTATACATTTTCTTTCTTTGTTGTGCTTTGGTAGGTGGTTTGTTCCTTTGTTCTTCAGCTCTTTTTTCAGCAAAGAATTTCTTTCTGGTTGTAATTAATTCCATTAGCAATCTAGCTTACTCTTCAACAGACATTTGTTCTCTCTCTTCAGCTTGAAGCCTTTCAGCTAATTGAGCATCAGCATCTATTCTTGCTTCAATGGAATCCTATTCTTCAATCAATGCATCATTACTAGCTTCTTCTTCTCTTTTAAGCCTGGCTTCTTTATCTAACTCTGCTTAAAGTCTTTGAGCTACATCAGCATCATATTCAATTTGATCTTTGCCTTTCACTTTCACTAGTTTCTTAGGCTCTTGCATGATGTATTTTCCTTTATCTTTTGCTGGAATCTAAGGTTGAGGTCTTGATGTTGTTATTGGTTCACTGGGCTCTTTAAAAATAAATCCCTTCACCTTTTGTGGTCTTGAAGCACTACTTTTGATTGCCATCAATGTCTCAGCCAAAGTAACATCATCTATAGTTGAATCATCAAACCTGGCAGTAGTAACTGTCTCACCAACATTAAGTTCTTCAGTTTTGTCACTACTCCTCTCTTGTTTAGATGCATTCTTTTCACCCAAACTCTTTTCAGATGACTCAACTCTTGGCTTGTACACCCTTCTTTTTGGTTGTGAAGTTCTTGACTTGTTCTTTCTTTCCAGCTTTTGAACTCTTTTCTTCAACTTTTTAATTTCCAAAGCTTGAGTATCCTTTACATTCTCCAAGTCAAGGACTCTGTCAGACAGTTTTGTACACATATCCATCAATTCTTTAAGTTTAATTCTTTCCTCATCATTTCCAGGTGTGTTAACTCATAGGAGAGGTGAATAACTTGTAAGAAATATGATCAGAATATGATATTACCTGTTGAGGTTGATGAACAGTCATGTGATATCTGAGGGCTGACATTGAACCTTTGCTTGATACCATGAGAAATGGAAGCTGCACATATATAAAAAAAACAAATCGTTTGTATCATGCTTCATAACATTATATTTAACATCTGACAATTATTTTTTTTAATCAAGCAACCAACCGTCAGGAACTAACGGTCGCTCGAAGTAGCAACCTTTTGGCTTTAATCAAACAACCAACCTTCAGGAACCAACCAATTTTCTGCCATTAAACCTGACAACTAATATGAGTGTGGAGTTACATAATTGCAAGAGGTCACTGCTAATAACTTAGAGTTACATTTGCAATGTAATGTAGGGCTTCATACAGCCTATAGAGAAAATCATACCTCTAGGTGAAGATTGTGAAACTTCACCACTTTGGTCAGCAAATGTCATGCATAGTTTATTGCAGCACATGATAATCCACAAGCATAAGTTTTGACACAATAATGAAACCGTAAAAAACATAGAATAGCATGGCGGAAAATAAAAATTTAGGTTGGTTGTTATACCTATTTTCCATCCCAAACGCCTCAACGCAGCTCTTGGTTCTGCTGGCTTCAAATCATTTTTTATAGCAAATGCAAGAGCACTTATTGAAGACAAAGTAGACATTGCATTTTCATACTAAATTAGTAAATACAAACACTATCTTCTACATTGTGCTTGACAGAACTATAAACTAAGACGTACTTATGTTGCATAAGACAATTCCAAACACCCCTAAATAATCATTTAAAGCAGTTTTATGATCGAATGTATAAAACAAACAACGTTTCTCAGGACCATACCCGTAGGTTCGTAACTAAGTATCGGCGAGGGAAAAATTCTGTAAATTTAAGCTACCCAATAACGAAGCATAACTGGGATGAAAAATGCACAAATGGAACTTATTTCTGTTACAACTAAGATCATGTACACATTCCTATTTTGTACAGGCACAAATAAGCTATTTTATACAGGCACAAAAACACACAAATCCTATTTTATACATGCACATTTAAGAAGCAAAGGACAAAAAAGGAGGCACTTAAAGAGAACTTGCATCTGAAAACTGAAATACACTTAAAGCACAAATAAGAATGTATTTAAAACAACATAATGCTTTTGGCCCTTTGCTAAAAAAATGATCCGTTACCCAACCCGCCCATCTTGCCACCTTTAATAATGATCGTCATTTGCAGATAAGAAGATAGAGAGTACCGATAGCATATGCACAACCCTTAAACTGCAATCAAAAGCGTCATTTGGCTTGGTCCCCCTAAGAAAAAATCAATTGTTTAAATACATGTACGTGTTGATCATATGCATTATTCAATTATTAATAAACACCATCAAGTGTATAAAAATAAGATGTAAGTGTTATATATTGTATGACAGAATCCCAGTAATGATAATTAATTGAATAAATAGTTTGGAAGTAAAATACAGTTAAAGAAAACAACAAATAATTTAGTAGTGTGAAAAAAGGAGAGAGTTGGTTACGTGTAATCAGATTTGTTTATTTGGAATCGAGCTAAGACCCATTTCTCTATTATCCAAAACATAAAATGAGTTTCTCCCTTAATTTTTCATGATATAAAACCCTAGCCGCGCCTGTGATTTGAATTATTTAGTGTGATTTGGATTATTTAGCCGAATATCATGAGCTGTGATCTGATAGAGATAAGTATGGAATTGGTTTTGAAGATCGAGAGATTGTAAGGGGAGGAGTAACAGCCGAATGAATGAACCTGGTAATGATTATACCCCTCATTTTACCATGTACCCTTGCCTAGTTGGATTTTTCTTCTAAAAAGAGTCATCATTTCCAGTCAGCATTAAGTTGTCATGTCACCATGTCTAGTCATTATGAAACATTTCATGTCTTGCCCCATATATAGGTAGAAATGGTCAACACACGTGTTTGTCAAAGAGTAAAATACGACACGCGTTTGTCATAGGGTGTGCATAGGCACAACCCCGTAATCAGCCCGTAATAGCTTTTTAAAAACGTTATAAAGTATAAAAAAAGTTATAAGCCATAAGTGTTGAGTAATTTTTTTCTCACTTTATAAACCCACCCATTGCCATGCTTCATCTCATAAAAAATACTATCTTTCATCTTGTCCTTCAACCTAGCTCCGGTCGTTTCATAGTTTTGACAGACACGTGGATGACTCTGGCGCTCCATCCTGTTACCGTCGCACCTTGGCTCAGGCACAACAACCAACAGGCTTACCGGTGATTAATGACGTTAGACATCCCCAACGCATGCATCTTAGCCTTCAGGCATCGCACGTCTCCATCATTGTCAACGACTAAGAAGCATAAGGACTAGTTCTGTCACAAGTCAATAGTATAGGGACTAGTCTTATACATATTTGTATGTCTGATATAACTAGCATTTAGGTAGTTATTTTCCTTTTCACTCTGTGTATATAAACAAGTTAAACTCTTGTCATTTGTAATAATTCATTCAAAATCAATAACAAATCACTTCCGCTCATATTGTATCAGAGCACAGTCTCTTTTATCTACAAACCCTAATTGCTTGATTAAGATTAGGATCTTGATTCATATCAACATGATGTTGATTGAATCAAAGTGAATATTGTTGATTTACCTATTGTTCTATATCGATTATTGATCAATTCTTGATCAAATCGGTTATTTTAGCAGTTATTCTGTTATTTATGATATTTTCAAGCTTTTGCTGACGTCATAAATGGTGAATCCATCATCTTTAACCTTTCCTCCACTTAATTCACAAAACACACTTAATCAGAACCAATTGAATATGAACATCAATGATCCCCTGTATATTGCTAGTTCTTATCATCCAGGCATGATCTTAACTAATACTCCTTTCAATGGCAGTAATTTCCATGGATGGAGTAGAAACATTAAGATGGCTTTGGGGGCAAAACTGAAGTTAGGATTCATTGATGGATCTTGTATTAAGCCAGCAAGTGATCATGATGATTTGCAAAGATGGATAAGATGTGATTACATGGTAACATGTTGGATCTTGAATTCAATGGTTACTGAATTATCAGATGCTTTTCTGTATGCACAGTCAGCTTGTGAATTATGGAAAGAAATTGGGGAAAGATATGGTCAGAGTAATGGTCCATTGGTTTATCAGTTAGAAAGAGAATTAAGCAAGATTTCTCAAGGTAATCTCTCAGTTGCTTCTTATTTCAATAAGCTTAAAAAATGTTGGGATGAGTTGCACAATATTAATGGAATGCCTACTTGTAATTGTGGGAAAATGAGGGAATGCACATGTTCTGTTCTTGAGAAGTTTGCCCTAAGCGATAGTAATTCTAAGCTCATTCAATTTTTAATGAAATTGAATGATGAGTATGAATCAGTTAGGAGTCAGATTCTTGCTATGGATCCTCTCCCAACTGTTAACAAAGCCTATTACATTGTTCAGCAAATTGAGAAGCAAAAACAAGTGACTAATCATGTTTTTGAACCAACTGCATTTTTTGCTAACATGAACAACAAGAATAATAGTAATGGAAGAAGGGAAAATAATAAGGGAAACAGGAATGAGGTTAAAGGAGAAACCAAGAATGAGATTTCTTTCAAGAAAATATGTACTAATTGTGGTCAAGAGGGTCATTTGTTTGAGCAATGCTTTGAGAGGTTGGGGTATCCTGATTGGTACAAAGGGAAGAAAGCTAAGAAGAACAACAGGCTGGCTGCACATGTTAATTCTGGATTTGATGAGCATTTCAGTGGAGAAACTCCTTTTGATATGGGATATGAGAATGAAGTTGGTTTGGGTCAAAATGGGCATGTGGATCAAAAATTGGTGGCTGCTGTTTGTCAGGAAATGATGAAAATGTTCAGAGGTAGAGCTTCTTCAGAGGAGAAAAGAGGTGCAAGTTCCTCACATGCAGGTATTCTGTCTTGTTTCACTGCATCTTTTGCCCTGTTTTGTCATCCTGACATGGACTTATTGCTGGATTGGATTAGTGATTCAGGGGCCTCAGACCACATGTCCCCACACCTAAATCTATTCATCACCACTAAACATCTTAAAAAGCCTATAATAGTGCATTTGCCTGATGGAACATCTAAAACTGTGACCATTGTTGGTCAAGTTCAGCTCACTCCTTCTTTAATCCTCACAGATGTTTTTTATGTACCAGACTTTCAGCTAAATTTACTTTCAGTTGGTAAGCTAATTAAGACAAGACAACTTGCAGCTTGTTTTTATCCCAATGATTTTGTGTTTCAGGACCTTACAACTAACCAAATTGTGGCTGTTGGAAAGGGATCTAAGAATCTATACATCTGCAAACCCACCCTTGATCAAACAACTTTTGATGCTCAAGTTTCTACTTTCTGCAAAACCTACCAAAATATCATTCCTGTTCATTGTTTCAATAAAAATGCTTTTAGCAATTATGTGTCTAAGCATTCTGTAGATATTAAAACCTTTCATGAGAGATTGGCTCATACTTCTGTATCCAAACTTGTTCATATACCTCAATACAAACATCTAGATGTGTCCTCTTTTTCCTGTGAATGTTGTTTGTTATCTAAACATCATAGATTGCCATTTCAAAGAAGCAATTCTATTGCTAAAAATCCTTTTGATTTAATCCATGTGGACTTATGGGGCCCCTTTAAGCACCCTGCATAAAATGGAGCTCATTACTTTTACACCATTATGGATGATCACACAAGAGCTACTTGGACTTATTTGGTTCATTCTAAGACTCAAGTTTATGATTTGTTAGTCTCCTTTTTGGCTTATGTCACAAATCATTTCCAGACTAGTGTGAAGATAATCAGGTCATATAATGGTACAGAGATAGTCAATGCTGCTTGTAATTCACTTTTTATGTCCAAGGGTATTTTACATCAGAGGTCTATGGCTTATACACCACAGCAGAATGGAGTTGTAGAAAGAAAGCATAGACATCTCTTGGATACTGCTAGAGCTATTAGATTACATGCTAATTTGCCAATTAAGTTTTGGGGAGATTGTGTTTTAGCAGCTACTTACTTGATCAATAAAATGCCAATGGAAATTTTGGAATGGAAGTCTCCTTATGAGAAACTGTTTGGTCAACCACCAGTGTATGATCATTTAAGGGTCATAGGGTGTTTGTGTTATGCAGCAGTTACTGTTCCTCAAAAGGATAAATTTGATAATAGGGGGATCAAGTGTGTATTACTGGGATATCCTATGAATCAGAAAGGTTATAGGTTGTATAATCTACAAACACAAGAAGTTTTTACTAGCAGGGATGTTGTTTTTAAGGAGGATGTCTTTCCTTTCAAAGATTCTAAGAAACCTGAAGGATTCTTGTTTGTTCATGACTTTCCATCCTTTGGAGATGAATTTTACCCTGAAACTACTCAAACACCTCTTCCTCCTGATCCAACTATTGTTATCCCAAACACCCCTATTCCTTCAGAACCTGATAATGAGAATTTTGGTAATGAGAATTCTGATTCATCTACTAATTCAATACCACAAAATGTCAATCCTCTTCCCCCTGAACCAACTAGGAGATCAACAAGACAATCCACAAGACCTGCTTGGCTGAAGGATTTTGTGGCTCCTACTGGCACCAAGTCTGGTCCTCATTATCCTCTCTTTGCTTCAACAGATTTTCCTGGTATTCCACAACAACACATTGCTTTCTTAGCAAATGTTTTTGCTCAACCTGAACCAACTAGGTACCAACAAGCTATACAACATCCTGGTTGGGTAGAAGCAATGAACAAAGAACTTGAGGCTTTGGAGAAAAACAATACATGGACTCTCACTGAATTGCCTTTAGGACATAAGGGTATTACATCTAAGTGGGTATATAAGACAAAGTTTAAGCCTACAGGCATCATTGAAAGACTGAAAGCAAGGTTGGTTGTAAGAGGTTTCAATCAAAAGGAGGGACTTGATTACAAACATACTTTTTCCCCTGTTGCTAAGCTTGCTACTGTTAGAGTTTTGATTGCAATTGCCACAACCAAACAATGGCCTTTACACCAGCTGGATATCAATAACGCCTTTCTTCATGGATACATTGATGAAGAGATATACATGCTTCCTCCAGAAGGTTAATAGATCATTATATGGCCTTAAACAAGCTTCTAGACAATGGAATCAAGAGTTGACAAGACTTTTGGTTGAAAAAGGTTATGAGCAATCAAAACAAGATTATTCTTTGTTTGTCAAAGTTAAAGGGAACTCATTTACAGCTGCTTTGGTATATGTAGATGATGTTTTAATCACAGGCAATACTCCAACAGAGATTGATAGCCTCAAGAAAAGCCTTGATGACAAATTCACTATTAAGGATCTTGGTTTAGCAAAATATTTTCTAGGAATTAAGATTTGTCATACTTCTAATAGTATACATCTCAATCAAAGAAAACACATCTTATACCTCCTTACAGATGCTGGTTTAACTGCGACTAAGCCTAATCCTTCTCCTTTGCCTACTAATCTTAAGCTGTCACTTGATAAAGGAGTGCCTATTTCTAATCCAGCTGCTTATAGGAGATTAGTTGGGAGATTACTTTACCTTACAATGACAAGGCCATACATTTCTTATGTTGTCCAACACCTTAGTCAGTTTGTTTCCTCTCCTAAAGATGTTCATCTCCAGGCTGCAATTCACCTTTTAAAGTATCTCAAAGGCACTGCTTCTAGAGGCTTGTTTTATCCCATTCAACATCATTTGCAAGTTACTGGCTTCACTGATGCTGATTGGGCTTCCTGCTTAATGACAAGGAAATCACTTACAGGTTATTGCATATTTCTTAGTCACTCTTGGGTATCCTGGAAGACTAAGAAACAAGCTACAGTGAGTAGGTCTTCCACTAAGGCAGAGTACATGAGCATGGCAACAACTACATGTGAACTATTATGACTATCTTTTCTTCTCAAAGATCTTCACATACCAGTCAAATTACCAATTACCTTATTTTGTGACAACAAGTCTGCACAACAAATTGCTGCTAATCCTTGTTTTCATGAAAGAACCAAACATATGGACATAGATACTCATTTCACAAGAGAAAAGGTGCAGGATGGTTTTCTTCAAACTGCTTTTATACCATCTCATCTACAATTCGCTGACATAATGACCAAGGCTCTTAACAGTGTTCAACATTCATTTTTGACTGCCAAGTTGGGTGTTACTACTGCTCCAACTTGAGGGGAGGATAAAAAGCATAAGGACTAGTTTTGTCACAAGTCAATAGTATAGGGACTAGTCTTATACATATTTGTATTTCTGATATAACTAGCAGTTAGGTAGTTATTTTCCTTTTCACTCTGTGTATATAAACAAGTTAAACTCTTGTCATTTGTAATAATTCATTCAAAATCAATAACAAATCACTTCCGCTCATAACGACGGACACATTATCTCTAAGTTTTATATTGATAAAAAAATTTACACGCATCTGCTCTGCGAAAAGTCAGGCTTTCATATTTCGTCGAGTATTTCTAGCCACTTCTCTGGCGACTTTGAAGTGACAGTGAGCTGACTTACATAGTCTTTTCTATAAAGATGATGTAAAATTGGGGTGAAAATAATTAACTGGGAACCTTGGATTATAGTCTTTTCTATATATAGTTTTTAAAAAAAGTAAAGCATTTATTATTAATATAAGGTAACTATTTGATTATAATGTGTTGGGAAACTGTTACACTTTTATTAATAAAATCGAATTATAATACAATAAATTTAAGGGTTAATTGCTTAAAAATATATTATACTTGCCACTTTTTGTCATTGTATGTAGACAGCTATTTTTATTGCCATTGTGTCGCTTAACTTTTGAATTTGTGCTATTGTGTGTATTCTGCGACTATTTTTGCATGTAAAATGACCATTTTACCCTTTAAAATTAGAAAAAAGTGAAGGTAAAATGGTCACAAAATACACACAATAGCGTGAATTTAAAAGTTGAACGACACAATGGCAAAAAAAATAGTTGTCTACATACAATGACAAAAAGTGGCAAGTATAATACATTTTTAAGCAATTAACCCTTAAATTTAATTAACAGAAAATTAAATAACAGACAGAAAGGGGTAGAAGCAGAAGACAGACACTATATAACGATAAGTAAATAAAAGCAGTAAAAGGTCATGGAATGAGGCTCGTGTTTAACATGATTCCCTTAAAACAGATTCGCCGTCTGTTTCCCAGGGTACAACGTCCAAAGCTGTTGTACAGCCGGACCTGACAAACTTGCCTGAAAAATCACGGAAGCAGTTGTACATTTTCGATCAAAAGGATTGCTGGAACTTGGTTTTTATGGAGCTGCTTATTTAGTTGTGTCTAAAACGAATGAGACTAGGCCTCTATTTATAGTGAAAAGGTTGTCTTGTTTTTCAAGATAAATAACTGCCCATCGTAAGCAAATTTTTTAATAACAAAAAAAGATTTGCATATCTTTTAATGACACAAAATATTCTGTACAAACTTATTTGATAAGTTTAAATCTATTCCTAAAATAGATTTCCAGATTTTGTGTTTCACGTGTCCCACTTTGAGACACGATATTTCATTCATATTATAACATATACTATTTTTCCAACAATCCCTCACATGAATGGAAATCGGTCGAAAACATACGAAAGTTTGGCGAAATTTCTGCGATTGAGTCCTGCATAGGATAGGTAGGTGTGACCCTTTGAACCTTCCCTTGTGAGATGCACTTAGTCGTCTAGATCTGAGTAGACGCGATGTCCTTGAACTCAACATCTGTTTACGTAGACGACAATACACACTCACAAAAGATATCAAAAACACATCAATGAAAACCACATTTGGCAAATTATCATCCAAACACACAATCAATCACAGACTAATACTAATACACCATCAAATGTCAATCCCCATCACTGACTTTGGTTTTCTACATTAGTTCTATCACCTATTTCTAAACTACGTAAAATATATGACATTCATAAAAACAGAAAACCAAATTAACTTCAAACATATAAATATAAGCAGATTCGCGTGATTATAATCATATCAAAGTATAACACCAAATCATGTACATATTGGGTTCAAGCAATCATAGAAGATGAATGGGCTTGTGAAAATGAGAAATATTGTGAAAGAATTGTAATAGCATATAAAAGAAGGGAAACAATTAAATTGTACCTATCGGGAGGGATCCAAATTAACACTTAACAAGAGAAAATGAGAAATATTCTAACCTCTGCGTTTTGTACTTTGCCTCATAATATTTGGCTACGGCGTCATTAATGGATTCAGGTCCATACAGTGGCACAACATAATTCACAAACTTTAGTTTGGGTGTTTCATGGATTCCAGGTCCCCACTTCTCCAAGCTTTTACAACGGTTAATATGTACATTCACCAAACACGGATATTTGATGGTAGAATACCCTGAGTAGAACCTTTCTAGTCTGTCCAAACCCCACAAGGTAATCATAGACAGGGAACGAAACACAATATATTCAGCATGTTCGTTAAATTCCTCATCTCTATCCCAAATTACCTCCTTTAAACTTCTATTAGAATCAATACTTAGGTTCTGCAGATTGACAAGCCCTTGTGCTACACTCACTGGGAATACTTTTACTAACTTACTACACCCAGAAATTCGAAGAGTTACTAGGTTACTAAAACTTATATATTGATCTGGGCAATTCCATAGAACCTCCATACCATCTAACCCATACAAATTGAGATGCTTAAGTTTCTCTAAAAACTTTTCCCTTATATTTCCTTCACCAACGTGTTTCGATGAATTAATGGTGTGCAAATGATCCCAATTTGCTGTATCAACCAAACATGAAACATTGGGGCAATCATCCAACACGATATCCTCTAGTTCATTGAAACCTTCATTATACAACTGTGGCAGGATATTATTCAAGTTTGTAATGGAATTGAGATCTGTACTGTGACTTGTCTCAGTCAATTGCTTAAGCAACTTCAAGAATGGAATCTCAACATAACCAGCCGTAATAACTAGATGTCGACGTTTAATATTGGCACCGGGATAATATTCAAAGTCTCCTCCAATTTGGATAACAAATCCTTTCAGGTTTCGAGGATTAAAACCTTCAGGAATTACGTCATAACGTGGCACATGTAAATCCAAATATGTGAGGTTCGACAAGTTCATTATCTCAACAATACGATCACAAATTCCTTCATGCACCCACATAAATCCAATGCACAGCTCTTCCAACCTCCAGATATTTGATATGACACCCGGTACTACATGAGATAGATTTTTACACTTCCTGGCATCAAGTCGCCTTAAATTGACTAACTGGCCAATCTCTTGAGGAATTTCTTTAATTCCAGTGTCATGGACAATTAGAATCTCAAGCTCTTTCATCTCCCCAAGTATAGAAATATCATGAAGAGATTTATTTCCCTGAAGATCGAGCATGCGAAGTTTTGTGAGAAACTTAAACGATTGTGGCAGGGCTTGGTCTTTACACCACAACATATCAAAAACTCTAACTTCCTTCATGCCTTTAATGAGTTCATCCGAAAACATTGGTAATTCATTGTTGCGATATATAAGGAAATGTCAAGGTGTGGTAAGTGAAGCTCATAGTCAGGAAGCTTACTGATCTTATTGTGTATGAGTGAAATCCCCGTGTAGCTCTTTAACTCGTTGTCTCTTGGTAGCCATTCTGTAACCCTTTTGCAAGCTTTTACCAAAAATTGTTCTTACTTCAGATGTATTTTGGACACCACCACATCACGAACAAACGTCGTGCATTTTGGTTTTACCGGTCTTTACGCCATCTTAATAGCAAGCCAGAAGATGTGAGTATCTTCACTGCATCTTGAACCCTCTGTCTTGCATCATCCATGCTTTTGAGGCCATGAAACTTTTCCAGACCCACTGCAAGATATACCAAGTATCCCTGTTGGGATTTATTAATCTAACTAACCAATTTAGCCATGAGTGCGCAGAGGATGAATCTAGTTATGGCAAGTAGGTTAACACATATTAAATAAGGAAAGCGTACCTTTTAGCGATTATTCTTGAATACAAAGTATCTAAAATTGGACACCTCTACTGTTGCTCACAACAATCAGAGTCAACCAAGTATGGGGTCGATTGCTTGTATAATCTTCACATACCAAAACACCTAAGTGTTAATAGATTTCTCCATACGTACAACTTGGTGTATTGAATCGGAAACCAATTAAACCTAAAAAGAGTTATAACCGAAAACCAAGTAAACCGTATTCGTTGTAGGGTTTTTTAAACTAACCGAATAACCTACTTGGTTATTGTGTAGTATGTCAAAACTAGGAGAACACAAACATACTACATATATGGATCTTGTTACATCAAGAGAGGAAGACAGAGTAAATCAAAAAAAAAACCCTTGAGGGTATGGTTCGATTTTTCGGTGTGGGATAAGAGAACCGGAAAAGGGGGGGGCCTAATAAGGGTGTGGTTTCGATTCGGTTTGAAAGGGGGGAGAGAGAGACGGAAAAATCTTTGGTGAATTTTGGGTATATTGATTGAATGAATTATGACGGTCTAGGGTGGGGGTTTATATAGGCTCCAACCCTATCTGGTAAAACAAGATAACCTCTAATTCTTTCTTATCGATTTACTTTCTTATCTCCCATATTAGAGACCCAATAAACCCTCTTAGAAGCATAAGGGGGCTGGCCCATACTATAAGGCCCCCTAGGGTTTGGTTTTTGTCTAATTTGATCCTTGATTTTTACATTTAAATACGCGTTTAAGCTAGTTAGATAAGTAACGATAAAATTATCGAGCTATTTAAAATTTTAATCGTGAAGTAAAACATTCTCTAAGTGTTTTACGCGTGTGCCCCCAATAGGGTCATGTATTTCTAACGTATAAACTTGCGAACTCGTATACCATATTCCAACAGCTCCACTTGGGAAGGCAGAGTTAGCTCAGGCTTGCAGATATACTGATAATTGGCGATTTCTAGAAAACACATACAATTTACCTTTAAATTAGAAATTACTTGAGATAAGTTTCAAGAACAATCTCTGCTTATAATTGGTTTGTTTATACTTGCTTTTTTCATCCCTTTGTTTAGATAAATGTTAAACATCAGATATGGATCCTAACGAATTCCATATAGTTTAAACTATTTAGTTTCTCGTTATAGAAATTATTCAAGATCTACAAACGTAATCATAGAATCATCTGGAATTATTACTTTTGGGTGCGGCCAAACTCACAATCATCCTGATTAATTCTGGAGAGGGCCCAATGGTATCTTTTTGCACATATAATGTGGAGGAACAAATCCTTTATTGATACAAGTGTTATGGATGCTGCTCCACGTACACTCTGAATAAATAGCTTTTATAAACTACATACTCACAGGACATCGTTTGGCTATAAATTACAAAAAGTGATATCCACACATGCAGAACTTGTTTGTATCTCAAGTCTAAAGGATGACTTATTTTAACCATTTTCGATATCTTACTCATGACTAAGGATCCAAAGTAAATATTCGGGGTTTGGGTATCCAATATGCAACCCTTTATAACTACATTTGTGTTTGCAGGAAACAATCCGTATATTAAAAGAATATAACCAACATCACATTTTGCTTACATAACAATATTCCCATATTGTTAACCGACAATGGACATATTTAGAATGGTAAAATCATTCAAGGATTAAACATGCAAATAAAGGATAACAATTATTATATGAATGAATAAAAAATACCAAGTAATTTTACTCATCAGCAAGTAAAAATTGTCTTACAATACTAATTATCCCAAATACTTAAAACAGATATGCATAGAAACTAATTAGCAAGTTTGAAGGTCCATGTTTCAATATTCTCAACTTTTCTTTACAAGACTGCTAAATAAGTTATTGAGGTAAACTTTTGATACTTGTTTTAAATTCACAAATTTGTGAAGAATTTGAATGATATGATGAGTTTCTTATGTATATTTACATACTTTTGCAAGTATCATAGTATGGAAATGTGACAGTACCTTTAATGGGTATTTGAAGTCAGCAACATACCTATCTCAGACAACATCTTTACAGTTTCTTAATATGTAAAATATTCTTATTTTTTAATGTGATATAAAATAATGCAACGATGCTCTTAGCTGAGCCTATCTGGTTAGTAGATTTATCATTAAAAAGATTGAAATCCTATTTAAATAGGTATTGATTATTCTCTAGACATCGTTATTTTTGTGTACATTAAAACAACACTATGCACTGTATATGAATCGTAAACAATTTATTTTATCAGTCATCTAAATCTCTCTCAATTAGATACTGTTGTTGTTAGCTCATACTTTGCTCTTGTGCAAAGTAACAACCAATCAAATCACACAATATAAGTATACATGATGAATCCTTTGTAAAAACACAAGGTTTCCATTGTGTATTAAATTATATCCCAAGTGAAATATATCATTTAAGACTTGTTCAATGATGTATTGCATTGTGTTAAACTTTATTTCCGCATATGTTTATTTCATTAAACATTTATTCCAAGGTCGTTTGTTCTATTCCCTAAATTCCCAAGTGAAGTTTCATTCCAATCTCAATGATTAACATATTGCTTAGATGGAATGATGCTTTTAATATGTTACACAACATATGAATTTTAAGGAAAAACATAGTGCTCCCATTTGATGTCAGGTGTACTCAGGAGTTATCTTAATTTAATCAGAAACCATATTGTGATTAAACTTAATATCTCAGCTGCTAGATGCATGATTCAATCCACACTTGGATTCTATTATCTTGTATACTTTATAAAGATTATTTTAAACTCATAACCCTTTTTGATTACACACCGTCCTCGCAAAAGGTAATCATAAAGAAAAGAGTTATAAATCTTAATTGTCATATTACAAATATAGACTCGAACCTTTTTTATTACACATCATCATGCAAGGTAATCAGTAAGGAAATTGTTATGATCCTTAATCGCCATTTTAATTTACAGATTCAAGAATACATGTATGACTATTAGTTATCCTTTACTTTAATTAATGTGTGTAGAAAAGAAATGATTTAATCATAGTCAAATTGCTGGAGTAGATTAAACTCTAGTAATCAGTTCAGGACATTAATTGTATACAATCTTGTCCTTATGAGTATTTCTTCAAAAGAAACTCATTCTCACCTTTCAGTTTAACTGTTTGGTAAAAGATCAATCAAGTTTAAAACTTTGATTGCCTTTTAAGGACGTGCATTCTTGATCATTCATGTTCTTAAGATATTTATCAGAATTCATGATGTGATAATTCATCTTATTAGCAGGCTTATTACTGTCCCTTCTTTATTATATTCCTCAGCATGTGGTTTATGAATGAGAGTTACATTATAACTTTGGTTCGACTTTTTTCATTGTTAACATAGTATGTCATTCTCATATTGGTTTTAGAGGTAACGTATTTTGTTCTTGAATCACTTCAGATTTGTAGATGCTCCCACTTACTTTTGTAAGTAGAGAAAATTCTCTAAATACTAAGTATTTAAGCAACAATGAATTGTTCTTAATTGGGAAACACAAAACACATTTTAAGTTCTCATATCTAGTTTGTTAATAATATGCTTCATAAGATTTTAACAACTTTTCGGAAACTTTAATCAAGACATAATGGGATTCCTTCCAAGAACCCTAATTAGGGTTTGTAGCAAAACCCTAATTCTTGTATCACCCTTTAACCGAAAACCTTAGCAAAGGTTTGTGTTACGTTCGAGCTAGGAGGAACACCAAAACTACAATCTTCAAGCTAGGAAGTGTAGAAAAATCGAAAACCCAAAAGGTTTTAGGGTTCGATTGGTTTGAGTGGAAAAACCAAAAATCCCTAAGGGTTTAGGGGTTTCAGTCGTGGGTTGTCTTGAATACCTTCTAGGTTTTTGAACTATATAGAGTGTATCCTGACACATACAATTTCTAACCTTGATGAGTTTGGGAGGATAGAGCAATTAAAAGCTTTCATGAATCAAACAATATGAATTTATAGTTTGTTTCAACTATTAGACATTCATAATTACGTGGTATTCTATAAGTAATGGAATTTTGAGACTTCATCAGAATTCCCATAGATATCTTAATTTCTCTTTGGATCAAGTACTTGTCATTGGGGTCGAGCCAAAATTGCAATATTCGTATTTTCATTCAATTGTTTATTGGTGCTTCTAGTACTGTATTATGTCTGGCGTATTATTGTTCAACCTATGTTCTACGTGTTCATTAGTCTGTATGTTATGGGGATTGTTGTTTTTGTTCCATGTGTTCGTGCACACATTTTGGTATGGAGAATAGGAATCTGAGGCTAAGGGGGGATATAGAGTCTGGCGGCAGGAGGTCAGTTATTGTGGGGGGGGTAGGGTATTGAAAATGCCATGAGAGGCGGAGGGGGTGGGGAGAGGGGGGGCCGGTTGGGGAGGATGGTTTGGGGTTAGCGCGGTTGTGTCACGCGTATGTGGAGAGTTATCGCATAGACAATCATGTGTTTTCATGTCCTTTTCTTTATTTTCCCTATTATACTATTTCCTACTATGATTCTCATATTTTCTGTGCTTTTAATAATGTCATTCTAATCATTTTATTTTTTTCTTACAAGAAAAACAGAACTGTCAGTTTAATTTTAACTAGGATTTGAATAATTCAAGGACCTTCAAGTTTATGTGTTAACAAGAAGACATAAACAATTTTACTACAATACTTTATGTTATTAAAGTCATGATTAATTCTAAGGACTTCCTAATTATGTCTTAATTAGAAAACATAATTATAGTAAATAAAGTAGTTATGAACACAATCTCTTAAGTTCAATAGTAATTTTAAGTTAATTTCATACTTCAAAAATATGATTATTATTATTTAACCACAATTAGATTTGACTAAAACATGTAGTCAAAATGTTGAAGTAGCTTTACATTATATCATAACATTTGAATGTAATAGGGCAACAAACATCTTGTATGTTTAAGTCCTAGTAGATTTATTAGCTTTCTTACCTTGCGGTCAAGAGAAACCAATAATATGTTGTTCCTTGCACACACTTTGAGATTTCTCCCACTTGTGTAAGGTACAACATCATATTATAAAGACAAACAACACAACATGTGCTTGATTGTGTATAAACAATAGATAATGTCTATTAGGGTTTACGTTTGCATAACATGAAATGAATTGGTGGTTACCGATGGTGATTCGCCATGGATGAAAGAAATGGATGAATTGGTGGTTAGTGATGGTGATTCGCCATGGATGAAAGAGATGAATGAATTGGTGGTTAGTTGGTTACTGATGAAGTGTGTTAGACGAGGGATAAAAGATATCAATGAATGTGAATTAATAAAAAGTTTAATTTACTTCACACTTAAAAGTGTGAGGTTTTGTTATAGTTTTCACAAGGCAATAATATAATTATGTTAGCTCACATATATGTGTGAATTTTTATTTTCACAATTATAAGTGTGAAGTTTTTTATGATATCAAGCTTATTAGTGCGAATAATGTTTGCGCACTTTTAAGTGTGAATATCTTAGAAATAAAAGTTCACGGTTTATAAAGTGTGAAGAAAAAAGCGTGAATAAGTGCCCAATTTGTTTTAGTGACATATATTTTCGTTTTTTACCACACAAAAAAACTTACAATGATAATCTATGGTACATTGAAAACAAATTGCGTATTAAACTTAATAATTCTAAGCCAACTGTTTCAATTCAAGAATCGTTGAGAGTCCGTAAAAAACCATGTAGTCATGCCAAGAACCATCGGATGGAACCAACAATGATACTCTACTAGCTGGTCCTTATCACCCTCCGGCTACATGGTCTTGTTGGATCAACCACTGCACAATGGGTTTCTGTCTTATTAGGAATCAATAATACAGAGGTACTGGCCTGTAGAACAGATCATGTTCAAGTAAGCTTGTGTTGTTGTGAATCTCAGTGCTCTACATAAACACAATCTGGATGCAAATGTTGTTTTGTGCCTTTTGGCGACCCAAGATTTGTTTAATTCGAGCAATGGTTAACATGGCCTGGCGTGGGGAATTAGATGACTACAAAGTGAATCTCCTTCGGGGATACAGACATTTTGAAAGTGTGAACATATTTGCGAGTTTGGTGGTGCTAAATACTTTGTTAAGCATTGTTCGATTAACATTGGAATGGTAGTCTCTTGAGCTCTTTTAACAATAATGAATATAGGTTTCATTAGTTAGCTAGCAACAAGCTAGACATCACAAATGCAATAAGAAAAAAACATAACAGCACAGATAAAACATTTGATGAATACAAAAATATATGCAATTCTTTTTAATCCAAAATGGTACAAAACAATCCTTTTCAGCAACCCCTATCCCAATTTTCATCAGAATCCGATCTCCAAATACTCCTCGCATTCTTATCTTATCTTCTTAAACATCTGCCTTATTTTCTGCAAATTATCATCCAATCACATCAATAAAAAACACCACAAATCCTAATTTTTTTTTATCAAAAACACATCAATGAAAACCACATTTGGCAAATTATCATCCAAACACACAATCAATCACAGACTAATCCTAATACACCATCAAATGTCAATCCCCATCACTGACTTTGGTTTTCTACATTAGTTCTATCACCTATTTCTAAACTAAAATATATGACATTCATAAAAACAGAAAACCAAATTAACTTCAAACATATAAATATAAGCAGATTCGCGTGATTATAATCATATCAAAGTATAACACCAAATCATGTACATATTGGGTTCAAGCAATCATAGAAGATGAATGGGCTTGTGAAAATGAGAAATATTGTGAAAGAATTGTAATAGCATATAAAAGAAGGGAAACAATTAAATTGTACCTATCGGGAGGGATCCAAATTAACACTTAACTAGAGAAAATGAGAAATATTCTAACCTCTGCGTTTTGTACTTTGCCTCATAATATTTGGCTACGGCGTCATTAATGGATTCAGGTCCATACAGTGGCACATCATAATTCACAAACTTTAGTTTGGGTGTTTCATGGATTCCAGGTCCCCACTTCTCCAAGCTTTTACAACGGTTAATATGTACATTCACCAAAGACGGATATTTGATGGTAGAATACCCTGAGTAGAACCTTTCTAGTCTGTCCAAACCCCACAAGGTAATCATAGACAGGGAACGAAACACAATATATTCAGCATGTTCGTTAATTTCCTCATCTCTATCCCAAATTACCTCCTTTAAACTTCTATTAGAATCAATACTTAGGTTCTGCAGATTGACAAGCCCTTGTGCTACACTCACTGGGAATACTTTTACTAACTTACTACACCCAGAAATTCGAAGAGTTACTAGGTTACTAAAACTTATATATTGATCTGGGCAATTCCATAGAACCTCCATACCATCTAACCCATACAAATTGAGATGCTTAAGTTTCTCGAAAAACTTTTCCCTTATATTTCCTTCACCAACGTGTTTAGATGAATTAATGGTGTGCAAATGATCCCAATTTGCTGTATCAACCAAACATGAAACATTGGGGCAATCATCCAACACGATATCCTCTAGTTCATTGAAACCTTCATTATACAACTGTGGCAGGATATTATTCAAGTTTGTAATGGAATTGAGATCTGTACTGTGACTTGTCTCAATTAATTGCTTAAGCAACTTCAAGAACGGAATCTCAACATAACCAGCCGTAATAGATAGATGTCGACATTTAAAATTGGCATCAGAATAATATTTAAAGTCTCTTCCAATTTGGATGAGAAATCCTTTCAGGTTTCGAGGATTGAAACCTTCAGGAATTACGTCATAACGTGGCACATGTAAATCCAAATATGTGAGGTTCGACAAGCTCATTACCTCAACAATACGATCACAAATTCCTTCACGCACCGAGTTAAATCCAATGCACAGCTCTTCCAACCTCCAGAGCTTTGATATGACACCTGGTGCTACATGAGATAGATTTTTACACTTCCAGGCATCAAGTCGCCTTAAATTGACCAACTGGCCAATCTCTTGAGGAATTTCTGTAATTCCAGTCTTACGGACAATGAGAATCTCAAGCTCTTTCATCTCCCCAAGTATAGAAATATCATGAAGAGATTTATTTCCCTGAAGACCGAGCATGCGAAGTTTTGTGAGAAACTTAAACGATTGTGGCAGGGGTTGGTCTTTACACCATGACATATCAAAAACTCTAACTTCCTTCATGCCTTTAATGAGTTCATCCGAAAACATTGGTAATTCATTGTTGCGATATATAAGGAAAGTGTCAAGGTGTGGTAAGTGAAGCTCATAGTCAGGAAGCTTACTGATCTTATTGTGTATGAGTGAAATCCCCGTGTAGCTCTTTAACTCGTTGTCTCTTGGTAGCCATTCTGTTAGCCCTTTGCCAGCCTTCACCAAAAATTTGTTCTTACCTTCTTCAGACAAAATTAACAACACCACATCACGAACAACGTCGTGCATTTTGGTATACCTTTCATTAGGCCCATTTAATAGCAAACCAGAAGATGTGAGTATCTTCACTGCATCTTGAACCCTCTGTCTTGCATCCTCGAGGCTTTTGAGGTCATGAAACTTTGCCATACCCACTGCATAATATACCAAGTTTTCCAATGCAATTTCTTCGTCTTCTGGGAACAAACCACACAGTAAGAAGCATGCTTGGGCTTCATCGTCTTCAAGGAAGTCATAGCTTAGTTTTAAACGAGTAAATGCTTGCCCTATCTCTCGATCTATACGTGCGGGTGAATGTTCCTGTAGTCGAGTAAGAGCCTTGTCCCACTCTTCAATGCTTTTTGTTTTCAAAGCATTTCCTACTGCGTTAAGGAACAGTGGCAATCCACCACATTCTTCAGCAACATGCACTGCAATTCGATTCAAATCAGCGTTTGCGTCCACTTGTTCACCAACCACACGTTTGAAAAGAATCCAGGCTTCATTTTTTTGCAACGCATTTACACATATCCTGTGAGCATTCATTTTCTCACACACATATTCGCTTCTGGATGTTAACAAAATCTTGCAATTTTTGTACTTAGTTCCACATGGAATGCACAATTCTTCCAGATCTAGTTTTTCCCAAACGTCATCTAATATGACTAGAACTTTCTCCCCTTTATCTATCCGCTTTCTCGCTACTTCAAGATCTTTCTGAATCTTCTCAG
The DNA here is from genome assembly GCA_026074375.1 of Tanacetum coccineum. Lineage (NCBI taxonomy): Eukaryota > Viridiplantae > Streptophyta > Magnoliopsida > Asterales > Asteraceae > Tanacetum > Tanacetum coccineum. The sequence continues at coordinate 11,937 of BQNB010022049.1, read as the reverse complement.
CATTTATAGTTTGTGAGACAGTTGTAAACTCAACCGCAGCAAACAAATGCTTTACTCTTGCACTAACTTCCATGGCTAATGTCGTCTTTCCTACACCTCCTAAGCCATAGATTCCGATAATTTGCTTGCTTTCTTCTTCAATAGCTGTCATGATGTCCTCCAAACATGAATTTTGGGTAACTATATCATCAAGATTCTTGTTTTCGTAGACGTCAAGTCGCCCGGGTGCAGGAGTAGGCACAGAGACACAACTTTCATAACCCTTGCCACATACTTGGTGCTCCACAAGAGTGTTGGATTATGACCATATATGAATTAATATATGTCCGAAAATATTTTCGAACCTAAGGGGACGCACACGTTTATATGTAAAATGACGAGAAAATATATTAAGGTAATATATTAAGTGAGTAACGAACGATCGTTAAATGTTAACAAGTATTAATAATTAGTTAAACGTTTAAAGGTTAAACGTGAGGGACTAATAAAGAATAACTAAAGAATAAAGGGTTCGATTGTTTTTTCTTTCTTCTCTTAGTCGGTTAGAATTGTAATCCTACAAGAATTAAAAGACTAATGATATAAATATATGTTTTATACTTTCATTATTATATGCATGAAAAAAGAACCTAAAACAAAAACAAGAGACGTCCCATCTTTCTCTTTAGTCAACCGAAAATTGTTTTGGAATCTTAGTTTGCTGCCACCGATTGACAACACAAACAAACACTTTTACTTTTGTTTGGTTATTCAATCATCACCTCTTGGTGATTATTTGTTCGCTAGTTGATTGATTCAAAGAACAAGAAGATCGTTTGTTATACACTACTAGTACTAGCATACCTTGTCATTTGCTAAGAACGTATAGTGTGTGGAAGCTTAGAGGAATCATACATTTGATTCTAGTGGTTACGCGTTGTATTATACACACGCGTATAAAGAAGACGGTGTTTACGGTTACCTTTAAACGGTGTATCGTTTCGTGCTAAAAGGTACATGTTTTCTATCTTGTTAATTATTGTGTTCTACACGTGATCATTTATTCCGCTGCGTACTCGTGTTATTTAATTGTTAATTAGATCATAAAACCCAACAAAGAGAAGTATAGATTTCTGTTGCTGTCTTGCCGTAATGATAAAGGGTGCAGCAATTACTACAACACATTCCAAAGCATGAGAGATTCGCTTCTCCCAGAAATTCTTCCGCCTTGATTATATCAGCATCCACCTTGTCTACCCATTCTTGCAGACCATTTAAGAGATTATCTCCTTCACGTGTAGCACTATCAATTTGTTGTTGTACCGCCCCCCTCATACTTTTAAGCTTCCCAGCTTCTTTCTTCAGCTTTTCAACATTTTCAGTGTAATTCCATATGTAACTAATCTTTCTTGTAGCCACATCAAACAATGAGCCCCCTACTATCCCGACCGCGGTAGTAACGATCGCCTCTGCCATTCTAGATAGCAAAGAAGATTATACCAAAAAATAAGCGTTAAATGAGATGAATTTCAAACAAAGAAACAATCAATTTTTTAGATAACTTAATCGAGGAAAGCAAAAAGAGCCATACGATGAGCCCACTCACCAATAATTCAAGAATAAAGTAGAGATACCATTTTAAGTTGTATACGAAAATGATACATCCACTCGGTCGGTATATAATCACAACTATGAGTGTTCTAGTGTTACGGTGAGAGCTCTAACTTATCCAAGTCCTGCACAGTATCTTTATAATCATATTATCTAACATTACAAAATCACTAAAACATAACAAAAAATTTATGCAAAACAGTAGTTTTGTTCACTTCATAGCATTTAAAACCAATATATTGAACCAAGTCACCACGTCACACACTATGAACTCAACTTACAAAACGTATAATGATATTCAAACTTCCAGCACGTACAATGATATGTTAACTGTGATACAACTAGTTTATAAAATTCACATTTGGTATGATAATACGCAACAACGTGCACCACGTAACTTGCCATTCAAAGTTCAACCTAATAAAATCTCATCAAACAACACAATATAAACTACATCTACTATACATCATCTCAACATAACTTAAATAAAATTAATAATCACAAAGAGAATAAGTATGTACCGTGTGTTGATAAGCAAATAGAATGAAACCACCTAAAACCACTCTTTTCTGTAACTTCAGAAACTACATTCTAATGGAGAAAATTCAGATCATGTAGCTGCCAATTTTGAGCATTCAATTTCTTTGGCTTTGTGGATGGGGAATATGTGGACAACACCCATCACCGTGTTACAGACTTTTACACAACATGCAAACAGATTTATAAGATTTAAATACACAAGTGGTTCTCTTAATTTGACTCTTAGACGACATGCAAATAGATTTATAATATTTAAATACACAAGTGGTTCTCTTAATTTGTCAGCATTTACGAATATGGGGAATATGTATAGTACATGTTTGTTACGCATCTTGTCCTTCACACATAATGCCATTTAACTTGCGCATGTATAACT
>BQNB010022048.1:48428-63482 GCA_026074375.1 Tanacetum coccineum | reverse complement strand
ATAGTTAAACTGCCAACTTGTTTGCTTATTTTTCCAGCTGATTTGATAAGTTACAAAAGTAGTTGTAGTTGTAAAAAAATATTTATTTACATGAGTTTAATTAGTTTCTAAAAAAAAGAAAAAAAAAGTTTACCAGAAAGAGAGAGGCCAGGCTCGAACCCTGGACCTCCCCCTTTTCAAATCCCCTCACAAACCAACACTCATACCGCTGTGCTACAATAGCTCATCCGGTATGAGTGTTTTTAATTAATTACTTAAGCCCCATTTTGCCCATTTGCTCTTCAGCCCCTATTTAGCTTATTAACAGCTAGGCTGTTCTTCCAACTTTACATTTTTTTAGCTCCTTTGTAGTGCAACCTATTTTCCCTAAAATTTTCATAATTTTTTATAATCATTTAGTATTTTTAATAATTAATTTTCATTTAAACTGTTTTTAATTCATTATAAATTAAATAAAAATCAAAAAAAATATTTTTCTTTTTTAGAAAATTTTCTTTTATCATTTTTTACTTAGGAAAAATAGAAAATCTTTTGTAGGGAAATTTTTGCAAAAATTTAATTTTTAAAGAACGGGATTCAAACCCCGTTCTCGTTTTCTCATTTTAGAACTCGTTTTAATTCCGTTTTTAGTCTAGTTTTTTTATTCTTCATTTTTAGTCACACAGAGTAGATTAGAAGTAAAAACATCTTTGTAGGGTTAATTTTTAAGAATTTAGGTTTTTGACCCCTTGTTCGGGGCTCGTGCTCTCGTTTTTTTTGTTTTATTTCATAATTTTTAGGTTTTTCTTAATCGTTTTTGCATATTAGTAGATAATTTAGATTTCTAATCCTCTTAATCATTAATACCATTCAAATTCCAACTTTTCGACTGTACCAATTTTCAAGTCCAGCCTCGGTTTCATTGATTATTTTTAGATTATTCTTATTATATATATTTTATTAAATATTATATATATATAAAGGTCTAGTTTAAATCTTGTCAGTAATTAATGGGTGGGTTTGGGCGTGGGATTGGAGTAGAAATATTAACGGTAAGGTGTGTAGGGAATATGATGATTTGATAGAGGTTTTGTGAAATGTGGTTGTTTCAAATTCTTGTAGGGATAGGTGGAGGTGGACGCTTGGTGAAGACGGCGATTTTAATGTCAAAATACTTACAAGTTTGATTAAGGAGAAGATTTTACTAGTGGAAAATGATGGTCATGATACGCGTTTGAACAAACTAGTTTCAAAGAAAGTCAACGTATTTGTGTGGAGAGCAATTAAAGGAAGACTTCCAGTTCATGTGGAGCTTGAGTGAAGAGGCATTGATTTGGATTCGGTTCTTTGTACGTGTTGTAATGATAGTGTGGAGACATATACTCATTGCCTTGTCACTTGTGACCGTGCAATGAGTGTATGGACCAAACTATTTAATTGGTTGAAGGTGGGGATTGTTAATGTTTTCACTATTTGAGACCTTTTGGGTGTCCTATGACTATTCTTAATACCTTAGATCCCCTAGGCAAATTTGATGAGAAGGTTGATGAGGGGTTCTTTGTTGGATACTCTATAAATAGCAAGGCTTTTAGGGTATTTAACACTAGAACTAGGAAAGTAGAGGAGAATCTGCACATAAACTTTCTTGAAAAAAACCCAATGTTGCAGGGAGTAGACCAGATTGGCTCTTTGATATTGATTTACTAACAAACTTGTGGAAAACTAAAAGGGGGGTTGAATAGTTTACCGCTTTTTAATTTAAGGTTTATGTTTGTTTGTAAAACTTAGATTCAACTTTTTGTGAATTCAATGCTTGCACAATATGAACAATATAAGTATATGAAATGATAAAGTAAGACAGAGATTAAGAGTTAAAAGAACATTCAATCCACAAAACACAAGGATTTATTGTGGTTCGGTAACGAAGCACCTCTTCGGACGTTATCTCAACTCCCTAACACCTAACTCGAGAGTTTTCTTTTAATATGTCAAACAAACTCCTTATGGTGGAGAGAAAAACGTACACAACGTTTGCTTACACCGATTTTATGAAACAAAGCTAATGTCGAGTTCTATCTTAGCTAGTAACCAATTTATCACACACACTTCTACGACTTGTTCGCGACTTCACAAGTTCACGACTTCTTTCATAACTTCTAAGATACTTCCACAATCTTTGCGACTTAACTTCCACCAACATTACTTACTATCACAAATATATAACAATTACTTGGTAAGATCACCACCGATCTAACTATATTACAAAGATCGCCAAGATCTAGCTTAATAATACACGCAAATACAAGATATATAATTAATTTACATATGTGTTATAGATGCAACAAGATTGCAATATACACTTGAGGTGTAATACTTCTTCACTTTATGATGAAAGTATTCTTCTCTTGCACTTGAGGAATTGAGCTTGGATCACTTGGAAACAAATCTTTATGATTAAATGATCAAAGGATTTTAGTGAGATGTGTGGGCTGTTTTAGAACAGAAAGAATGAGTGCAAAAGGTGAGAAAATTATGGTGAAAAGTCCAGTATTTATAGGACAAACTAGTGGAGAGTCTACCTAGGGGTGGTCCCTTAAATAGGTTGGCGGTCCCCTTAATTTTAAGGGGGACGGCCGTGTATTTAAGGGGGCCGCCCCAAGACTAGGACTTCCCCAGTTTGTCTTTTGTGTAGGAGGAATTTTCTGTAACTTTTCTAGCCATTTTAGGTCCGAAAATTTGAATTTCAAAATGTTTATTTTGAATAAAACTTTTATTTGAATTGTAGAAAATATTTTGTAATGTTTATAAAATGTTTACAACATTTTATAAAAGTGTGAGGTTGAATAAAAATTTCCTTTGATCATAAAATACATTAAGCATTTATTTATTCATACATTTAAGTGATGTATTTGTTGAAATGAGAATTTACTACTAATTACTTGTTTACGTTTAATTTTACGTTGAACGTTTTTATATTTTGTGATTATCAAAATGTAAAGATGTGATTAGTAATGTTTTTAGGCATTATATTTTTATCAACAATCTCCCCCTTTTTGATGATTACAAAATTTAAACTCATTAAATGTAAAATTATTTTTAAGAAAGTATTTAGTGAGTTTCATGTCATTTCTCCCCCTTTTTGTAGAATAAAAGAGACACGCGAGAATTTACTAGTTAAATCGACGGAATAAATGCTCCCCCTTGATGTGTGTCCCACGTTTAAGGGCTCAAAAGGAATTGAGCTATGGTTTATTGGCTACAAAAAGAGTTATAACAATACAAATATTTCTAACATGTAGCAAAAGAAGAAGGAAAAATATGAAATGTACAAGCAAAACTCAAAGCAAAATATGCTTCATTCATTTAAGGACAAAGATGGTGTTGTGAAAAACACACAAGGCATACATAAATAGAAAAAAACATATATGCTCCTTTAGAAGCATTATTAATACATTATAAAGAAAATCCTAAATAGCCATAGAAGGATTTTTGACGACACAAAAGGGTTTGACGATTATTTGTAGGCATATTATGAAGTTAGTTGATTGTTAAGAGAGATGCATGGCTAAGAGGTTTGATAGGTCTTGTAGTTGATTAATGTCATCAACTAGGCTTTCTCTACTTGGAGATAGAGGTGGTGTGTGTTGAGTTTGGTTGCCTCTTTGAGATGAAGGTTAAGTGTGAGTAACATGTGAATTGATGGGTGAGATGGGAAGTGGAGGATGTGAGACAACTTGTGGTGATATGGGAGTGTCCTTAATGTAAGGAGTTTGGTTGACACTTTGAGATGAAGCTTGAGTGTGAGTAACATGTGAATTGATGGGTAAGATGGGAAATGGAGGATGTGAGACAACTTGTGGTGATGTGGTAGTGTCCTTGATGTAAGGATTTAGTAATGCTTGATTGAGGTGATTGTTTTCTTGAGATAGTTCATGATGAGGAGTGGGTGGTTTTAGCATTGGTGTAGGTGAATTTGCATTGAGCACATTAGATGTGTTGCAAAGGTTTGGTTTTTTCCTCCAAATGGGTTTCACAATCATTTTGGCTACCCTTGAGGGTTTGGATGTGGGTTTGTTAGGAGATGTCATTGGTGAGGATGATTGTGATGATGATGGTTGAGGATGTATTTATAGTGGAGGAAATGTTTAAATTAGGAGAGGTGAACATTTAAAGGATCAAATCCAAGAAATGTTTGTGAATTTAGGGAAAGAGTAGCTAAGTCTAGTGGGTATTTGGTCAAAAAGGATGAAAAATACTGTTTTACCCGTGTCATACAATTCGCAAATAGTCTTTGATTTATCATTTCGTTGCAAAGTTAGTCCTTAATGTAAAATCCCGCGTTCCGCAGTGGAGCGCGAGTGAAAAACCTCGTGCATTTAAACTTGGAAACAAATGAGTCAATTTATAATTCTTTTTTAAACAAGAACATAAAAGGCATCTCTCTTTTTATATCTTTCCATAACACATAAAACACAAACACACCAAAAACACTTAAATACCACAAACCCTTGTTACATGTTTGCTTATAAATACCACATTCAGCATGCACCATGCTTGCATCTTTACATAAACATGACAATCTCCATTTTTGTGCTCGTTCTTCTATTCTTCTCCACCAAATCCTCTACAGATCATGTGACAAACATGTTCATTAACTGCTTAACTAGTCGCTCGGATCCTAAATATCCTGTCGACGAGATAGTTTACACTCCCGACAACTCTTCATTTTCTAGTGTGTATCATGCATACATTCGAAACGCTCTTTACGTTAACTCAACCAAAATAAAACCATCTTTGATCATCACTCCAACACACGTTTCCCATATCCAAAATGCCATAGTGTGTGCAAGAAAATACCGCATGCAAATGAGAACGAGAGGTGGTGGCCATGACTATGAGGGGCTATCGTACCTCTCCTATGAAGACACCACCCCTTTCTTCATTCTTGACATGTTTAATTTACGCTCGATCGATGTAAACATCGAACAAGAAATCGCATGGGTCGAAGCTGGTGCCACCCTTGGTGAAGTTTACTATAAAATTTCAGAAATAAGCAACACTCATGGCGTCCCTGCGAGTGTTTGTCCAACAGTTGCGGTTGGAGGTCATTGTAGTGGAGGTGGTTACGGTAACATGATGCGAAAATATGGGCTAGTTGTCGATCAAATTGAAGACGCAAAGTTGATTGATGTGAATGGCGAACTTTTAGATCGAAGGTCCATGGGGGATGATTTGTTTTGGGCTATTACAGGCGGAGGTGGTGCAAGTTTTGGTGTTGTTCTTTCTTTTCTATTTAAATTGGTTCATGTTCCACCTCAAGTAACATACTTTGGTTTACAAAAAACATCTGAAGATGAAATCATAAACATTGCTGACAAATGGTTTCAAATTGCGGATAAACTAGACCCTGATCTCTTCATTCGAATGAAATTCAATGTCATAAACAACATTCAAGGAAATAAAACAATACGCGCTACATACCCTAGTTTGTTTTTGGGTAACACCACAAGTCTCGTAAGTCTAATGGACAAAACTTTCCCGGAACTAGGGTTGCAAGAGTCAGATTGTGCCGAAATGAGTTGGGTTGATTCAACTTTGGTTTACTCAGGTTTCCCAGTAGGAACATCCCGCGAAGCTCTTCTTTCTCGATCCCAACAATCAAAACGACAACGAAAATTCAAGATCAAGTCAGATTTCTTAAAAGAACCTATCTCAAAACAAGGGATGAAAAGTATATTCAAAAGAATGAAAGAGCTTAGAAGTCAAACGCTTACTTTCAATCCATTAGGTGGACGATTGAACGAGATTTCAGAATTTGCAAAACCATACCCACATCGAGCAGGCAACCTTGCAATGATTCAGTACCAAACGTATTGGGACGATTCAGGAACGGAAGCTGCAAATCAATACATAGAGTCTACAAGGCTGATGCATGAGCATATGACTCCATATGTGTCTAAGAACCCTAGACAAGCAGTTTTTAATTATAGGGACTTGGACCTTGGTGTGAACCATAATGGAAATAATAGTTATGAAGAAGGAAAGGTTTATGGGGTGAAGTACTGGAACGAGGTTAACTTTAATAAGCTTGTAATGGTGAAGTCTAGAGTTGATCCAGGAAATTTCTTTAGAAATGAGCAGGGAGTTCCAACTTTGGAGTCTAGTAGTTAAATTAATCTTAGACACATGTGATTTGCATTAATAAATTTTACCTCGGTCAAGTGTAACGCTATTTGGGAATAAATTTGCCATGATCATAATCGAACTCATATTTGGTCATAATCTTTTTGCATTTCTAGAAATTTCATGTTAAGTTTCTAATCTTATTTCAGGTTCAAGAGTAAAGGTATTCTTTTCTTTCTAAACACTTCTTTTCATTTTTGTTTTTATTTTTTTCACCAAGTAGAAAGAGTTAAAGAATCACATTTGCTTTTTTTATGTCAGAAGCGGAAAGAAAATAAAATAAAAGAAGTGCATTTGTATTTTCTTCTTATGTTTGTATACGAGAAGATTACGTAAAAACATACTCGTTATCTCATACGGATGTGAGCTAGTATGTATAGGGGACCTTTGCCGTTCAAAAAAAAAAGTATGTATAGGGGACACGCTAAAAGATAAAGGTTCATCATGGTTGACAATACGCTGATAAACTTAATCAGATCACTGACTCCCCAACAGAGCATAGCTCAAAATCTTTTAAGTATTTAGGTGAGACTTTTCAAGAACGCAAAAGAGCAGAATAAAGTGTCTTCTGCAGAAAAGTCAAAGCAAGTACGAGTTGGTGAAAAATGAGTGAACAGTTAGCAGAACTTTTCACTAAAGCACGTTTACTGGGTTTTCAAAAATAGAAGCATGAAATGGAAGATGTAATTTTCCACTTGATGCTCGACACGTCTTACCTACCTCCACTAAGCGACATCCTCGTACTCACTATATAAGAGAATGTTGGCCGGAGTAAATGTTATCACTTATCGTTATTAATGTTGTATTTATTGAAGTGCATTTACTCTATTAGAACTTACAATAAGTCTCTGATCCATCAGAGAAACCTCATAAGTTCTCTTGCAAACTTAAGTCTGTGTTTAAGTTTGCTTGTTCAGAGAGCAGTATCGTTGTCATTCAACTAGTGTTAACTCTATATAACACTTTGTAATTCTTTGATTTAAACAAATAAGATTTACATGTTTGATAATGATACAATTATGTCTGCATTTATAAGCAAGTGTAATTCTACAAAACGGTCACGAATTCGGGACAAATAAGCAAGTGTATAAGTCTTACTTCGGGTGCGAAGAACCAAGGGTGTAATAAGCTTGTGCCGAGGGCGGTCAAGCTTGGGGTTTGGTACTTTTTTGGTAGAGGTCTTTGTAACGGTGTGGAAAGTTTGTGAGGTCGTTGTGGGTGGTTTCGGGAGCGGACTCCGTTAGGTACTAGCTTGGGTCTGGGCGTAGATCAGTGAAAGCTAAGGTGCACAGTTTATCCACCAGAATGATTTGGTACTAGTGAATAGTATAAGTGTCGCGGATTCGAAGCTGGACGTAAGGATGATCTAAACTCCTCATCCCTAACTAGTATAAATCGTTGTGTTTGTTTCTCTTACCTTAACTCTTTCATTACGATTTATATTGCTCACACACTTTCATGAAATCTTGACACTTACTCTACTTAAACTTAAAAGAAGTTAAAGGTTCTACGCCATTTGTAGTTGTAAATGAACCGAACGTTCAACAAATTTTTCATACCGTGAGGTAAGATATTCGTTTATTTATTAAATGAACATGAACAATATCTTATATCCCTTATTTAATTGAACGAAAATGAACAAAAGTCTTGTTTATTTATTTATGTTTATGAACGTCCGATTATACGTGCGTTAATGTTTGTTTATTTGTGTATAATCGTGTACCGTATAGTTTTAGTTATATACTTTAAAAACCAGTATACTTAAACAAATTAACACACATCATGCACAATATTTTGTATATATTCATACGTTCATTTATGTTTGTTTGAGTAGGTTCGTTTGATCTCTAAATGAACCAACATAAACGAACACAAACAACCATAATAAACGAACGTGAACAAGATTACTTGTCCGTTTAAAGGTTCACGTCATTTCATTTGTCCGATTAAATTTAAACGACAAACTTGTATTCGTTATGTCCGTTTACAACCCTAATCATAAATTTTATTTCTAAAATCCCTAAACCATTTGGTCATAACATAATTAAGACTTCTGAGCTTATATAAGTTTATGACGATATAATAAACTTATATAAGCCCATAAGTCTCAAAATAAACCGGAAAATCAAAGGGGTGTTTGTTTCGGCTTATGAATAAGCTCATTTGGACTTATATTTCATAAGCCCCAATTTTCTGACTTATTTTAAGACTTGGGGGCTTATATAAGTTTATTATGATATATAAGCCCTAAGTTTCAAAATAAGCTAGAAAAATAGGGCTTATGAAATATAAGCCGAAAATCAAATTTGATTTGGGCTTATATTTCATAAGCCCCAATTTTCTGGCTTATTTTGAGACTTATGGGCTTATATAAATTTATCATATCATAATAAACTTACATAAGCCCACAAATCTCAAAATAAGCTGAAAAATTAAGGCTTATGAATCATAAGCCTAAACAAACAATAAGGTTTATGACGAAATCGCGTAAGCCGAGCCGAAACAAACACCACCGAAAGTAACCACCGTAGGGGTGAGCAGAAACCGCACCGCAAAAAACCGCACCACGGCAAAAACCAGTGGACCGGTTTTAAGAAAAAAGAAAAACCGCAAAATGCGGTGCGGTTGCGGTTTTACCCGTAAAACCGAACCACAAAATCCGTACCGCACCGCATATTAATTTTATAAAACCGAAAAACGGCCCAATGATTATTTAATGTGTGTTATAAGGCTTCTAGTGCATATTATCAATAATATTCTAAGCGATGTGTGTGTTTACATTAAATATATGCATTGTTATAACCGAAAAAACCAACATCGTAAACCAAAAATCGCAAAAAACCACATTAATTATAGAAATTATAAGTGATGGTCTGGTGCGGTTAAAACACGCAAAAACAAACCCGCAAAAACCGCGCGGTTACGGATTCTCGCATTTTAAAAACCGCAATTACGGATGCCGTATGTTTTTTTTTTCCAAAATCCACCGTTCTCACCGAACATAATTCCCTTAGGGGGTGTTTGGGATTGCTTATTGAAAATAGATTATGTGTTTTGAAAACGGATAATCAGATAATCAGTTGTTGCAAAACGTGATTTTAAAATATGGTGTTTAGGTTTGATTATGCAGTTTGATATTGCAATAATTTATTAATTAGTTGTTTTAATGTTTGACAAACTAGATTATTTAGTTTTTTAGTGTTAAAATTACCACAATAGACATCGTATATTATTCAACTATTACAAATACATCTATCACGTTAACGATACTGGCTATAAATTTGAAATTTTGGCCTAAATAAAAGTTAAACAAAAAGTTTCGTTTATATCTTTTTACTCGGGCTTGTATTGTAAAGGCCCATTTGTTTAGTATTTTTATTAGGGCAGTTGGGATATTATCCCTTCCACTTTACATACCACCTCCATAGCCATCATATAACATTCATAGCCACCACCTGCTCTACAACTACACTGATCTTAAGTGAAAAAAAAATCTAGATATGTCTATTACAAGGAAAAGATAAAAGTGCAAAGATGCATCCATTAGAAATCAAAGAGGTAAGGTTGATCTGGTAATTTTATGAAAAAACAAAAATCACGTTTTCTAAAAGCATGTAGAGACCTGCTGTTGCAAAACTGCGTTTTAGGGTTCTAAAAACGCAGATAATCGATTTTCAGTTGTCTTTTACCAAACACTAAAAACTGATTAATTGCGTTTTGAAAACTCAATAATCAGATAATTTAGTCCATATCGCACTCCCAAACACCCCCTTAATCGATTTAACAATTTTTATACTAACTTTTAGGGGGTGGTCATCGATCAATAAAATTGATCTCCAACCGTAGTCTTGTTCATCATCTTCAATTCATCAAGCTCAAAAACCAAGTAAGACGATCTCAATCTCTAATCACTCTCCATAAGCTTGTTCAATTTCATACTTGGGCTTTATTTCTTCATAATTTACACCAGATGATACATAAGATACTTGATAATATCAGAATAGAATATTAATGTGAAATTGAATGATGGATCATCAATCAAGTATGTTGCCATAAACTAAGTTGCATTTCGTTGTTTATATGTGCAATAGGAATTTTATATAACGGTTGTATTGGTTTTTTAGTTGCTTTTGTTAAATGGATATGACCTTGCGCATCATATTGAGTTTAGTAATTCCAGATGTGTTAGGGTCTTCCTGTTGTGAATGCTTATAGAATATCATCACCAAATCATACATCACTATCGATTCATGGTTAAGCGGATTTAAAAAAACGACGGGAGAGCTGTATTTCAGTCCATCAGTTTGTTAATTAACATAGCAAGAAGCCTACTTAATCGGGTGCATTTTGATGAATTTTTGTGAGTTGAGTCTTCTGCAGATCTGCTATTAATTTAGTTGCCTTGTAGTTTATTCCAGCCTATTTTGCTTATACAATGCCACACTATTTGAACTACAAGTTTATTAGGACTAGCAGCACGCTGAGCTCAATAGCTCATATCTTTTTCCCGTGTTTTTGGTAAAAAGGTGAATATTATTAGTTACCAAACAATGAAGTAGACAATTTGACCATTATGCTTATGACAGGCCTTAAAATAATGGAATAACTAATATAACGAAAAAGAAACAAGGGAGGTTTTTACTACTGCATTTTCTAGAATCCTGTCACCTGCAGACTTGCAACTAACAATTTTATAGGAACTCTACACCTGCAATTCCATACTAAAACTGAACAGCTACATTCTTCTATCCGTTTACTTAAATTTAGGCGACTTTACCAACATCCATTGATCTTTTAACAGTCAAACTCACTAACTATAATCGTATGACTTCAACAATCACTTTGAGAAGATTTTTCAAAGGCCTGCGATTTTCAGTCAGCATTCTTTTGGTCTCATTCCTGCCATATCAAATAAACACTGGCAGCCAACGCCAGTCTTCTAACCACACTCCAGATAGTTTTGGCAGTTTCACCGTCTGAGATTATATCGCTCCATGATTCATCCAAATTTTCAAGCTGCATTTTCTTCTTCATTCTGTCCAAATGTTGGAAGCATATGTGCTTTGGAAGCACATATGCTCATAAGAGTCTGGACAGAGCGTGCACAATGAGCACTTAACAGTCTTGCCGGGTTACCATTTTATCAATCTGTTCTGGGTTATAGCTACCTGTTACTTGCCAGCTACAATATAAATGTACGTATAGGGATATAATATTGAACCAAACAATAGCACTCCAGTCTACTTCTCGATCATTCTGTCAGCTATTCAAAGTTCAAACTCCATTCACAGAGAATGAGACAGATTTACCGTTTGTACTTTGTACTTAACCAGTTGGCCATAATGTTTTATCCTGAGCTTGGGCCGTCTAATTGTGACTTAGGGATAGTCTTAAGAACACCACACTACACCAGTTCTCACGTTTTTTCTCCCTTATCTCACCTTCAGAGGACACAATTTCTCTTTGCCTTGCAATTTGTTAGTTTGTCGGCTTTATTCTTTATAATAGCTGATTGGCTATATATGTATTACAGTTTAGAGCATCCTAAGTTGATGTTCAACAAGAAACATTAAGTTTTGACAAAAAAAAGACCCTCATAAGCTTAATAATACCACAGCAAGTTATACAGACTTAATCAGAATGCCCCCGAAACAGAATTATGTCAAAGTTCCAAACAATTCACTAACCTAAATTAAATTAGCAATTTCAGAAGGCAGTCTATGCTGAAAGCTTGCAACTGGAACAAGTAGATTTTTAGGAACTAGATATAAAAATGGAGGATCGAAGACAATTTAGTGGACCCAATTTTATCTGTTTGGTGAAAGACACAGATTTTATTAATCCAAAACCTTCAGCATAGATGAAGATAAAAGTACAGGAAATATGGACTAACCAAGGATCTCTCTATGGTCGTACCCTGGCGGTGTGACACCACATACTGTATGTGTCTGAACCGGAAAAGTTGTGCATCATATTAGATAGATTTATAGTATGTACCATAAAATGAGTCCTGATTAAGTAGATTGAAAAGCTTGAGTAACAGAAGAAGATTTATGTGGATGTATAATCCCAGATATCACCACATTGGTCAAATCAATCCTTCCTCCCAATCCAACCTCAAGAATGACTACATCTACCTGCACCCAATCATGAGTTCAGTAAACGAATTATGATTATATAGTGTTTTGTTTAATGCTGGCATGGGAAGAAAAGTGCCCACGTACTTGCTCTGCTGCAAAAACTTTGAAAGCAAGCAAAGCAAGGAAGTGGAATAAAGTTGGCATTGGCATATCATCACTGCATTTTGCCTGCATGTGGAAACAAGAACAGATGAGAACTAACCAATCAATATTGAGCAATGGAAAAATTGGAAGTTAATAGCTCATAAGCGATGACTCATACTTTGATGTTTCACACTGGAAGTATGTATATTGCCTACATATTGTCTATAACCCATTTTGTTGAAGAATTAGAAATTTTACCTTCATGTCAGTGACTAAGCATGAAGCTAGAAAAAACCTTAACACGCAAGACTTAAGACCCCACAGATAAGAATTTACCTAGTCTGGCTACTAGCATTGAGACTAAAGGGCCCGAGGTAGCAAAGACTTGTAAAAGATGCTTGATGATAGTAACTTATGCCTGGCCGGAGTCCTCTTAAGTAAATTGTATTTTACTGGTCATAAAAATGCAATAGAAGACTTGGTAACCATCTAAAAAAATTTAGCCTTTAAAATGTAAGAATGCCAATTTAACAGATATCACCACTCTCCAAAATGAACCAACTTTCTTAAAAAAATCCCCATAAATGTACTTGCACTTAAGATTCGTGTAAGTTATGCATTCTTGCACCTTTCATGCACACACTCAGTAGTTGGTCAGTCCACTTTGTCGGTACATAATTTTCTCACATGTAATTCTTTAGGACCATCGACATAATATTAAAGACATGAGGACTAAGAAGACTAGTTTCTAATTACGATTCACTTAATGAAATGGTTTTTACATTCAGGAACAAGTCATACCACGTAAACTAAGTTTTTCTTTTTGCTTCCTAATTGTGAGAACTATAAAACTCATTGGAAAATGTTAAGAATATTCTTCATTTTAATATGAAACCACTACTATTGTTGCAACGTTCTCATAGACCCTTCTACCTAAGGATAAGCTTCCAAACATATTAGTATTTGCTTCTGGAAGTTTGACATATGATTTGGCAAGTGTATTCATTTATGCTCCTTCTATCCAATTAAATTTTAAAAAAAATTACTTATGGAAAACAAATTTAGTAGCTTAAAGGGTCAATCTAACCCAAATCATCCTTAAAACATTTCTTGAAATGTTATTTATGGCTTAAAGTAAGCATATGATATGATCTTAAAGAGCTTCTAGTTGAGTGAACTGAATAGCTTCTAAAGTACTGGCAAGATAGCGAACCTTAATGAGATAGAGCATAATAATAAAGGCATAAATGGAACCGTAGGAAAGGTTAACATGGGTAAATTACATTCATATAGGACATTATTTAGATCAGAAATCATGCCTTCAACCTATCCCAACACCACCAACAGTATGTCAAAAACTTCTCTTTGGATATGTCCTCACCAAAACAGAAGAAAATGAAAAAATCAAGCCACATTACACTTATAACCTGGGAGTTAGGAAATTGGGATGTACTCATATAAAATTTACCGTACGGAACTTAAGGACTAATAAGTTATAAGTAGCAAAACTCCTAGACAGATCCAACTTTTGTTATAATACAATACAACATATGTAAACATAGAATGAAAAAAATGAAGTGAAACATGATGATAAAGGTAGTCCAGTTTAGTGACAGTGATTGATTTATTCACAATTAGGAATTTAAGTGCAAAAATATCACTATCACATGGAAATACACAAGTGTGAATCACAGTTTTAAGGCTTCAGAAACTCACCCATCTAATCGAAATCTTTCTCTAACGTCAATGAGGTGAGGAGATGTAAAGAGCCCAGTGTGTAAGCCTAATTCCGTAATATAGCTTATCTAAACACGCATGTTGATCCCTGTAACGAATCAGAATATTAACACTATCAGAATAACATCAACTAAACACTCCGGGTTGTCTCTCTATATCTAAATTGTCTCATGTAAATACAGCCTGAGTGACAAAAACGACGAAACAGAGTACTCATGTTCAAACATTGAGGTATAGCGAGGTTTTGCTGTTTAAGTAAAAACACGTGCTGATGTGAAGTTTATGTAACATGTCTTTACATTCTAGGAGTGTCGATGAGGAACAACTTCCACAACCTTGCTTTTATCATTATATCCTCCTGCATTGGATATTCAATTTCATATTGGGTACACATGTTCCAACTTTCTGAAAAATAGCATTCTACATACATGGTGGCTAAGGGTTGTGAAGCTTCACGACTATGCACTCCTTATGTGAAGCATCATACAATCATCACTCGCATATGCATTGAGCATTTCTATTTCGCACCTGCATATATTTATAAGTGACAAAAAACCTGATACTCGCCTCAACATATATGGATACAAATCACCAAGCTCCGTGTATGAAAATATCCAAGACATATGCAAATACAACCATAGTACTTCCCACAATGTACATTCAATAGGCTCACATACATTTACACTGATATAAGCTCACAATTAGTTTCTGTGAGAGATGAATACGAAATCCGTTCTAAACATAATTTATCTAAAATAAAATCAGTGTTGTAAATATCGCTCGGCGGTACCTCGGCGGTCGACCCCCTTTAAGCGATATATCGGTCTTGGCGGCGATATATCGGTTTCTCGGCGGAGACCCTAAATTATAAAGGAATTCTGCAAAATATATATATATTTAATAAGTTTTTTAATATTCTTATTATTTTTAA
>BQNB010022048.1:0-46153 GCA_026074375.1 Tanacetum coccineum | reverse complement strand
AAATACTTGTTAAATGGCTTTGTGACTTGTGAATATCCCTTTTTGTAAGCATTTGATATTGGTCTAGGAGGATTCATAGTTGTTTTTGAGCCAACAGTATTAACTTGTCTGACAACAGTATTAACACTTGCACCAGCAGTATTAATTTTGCCAGACCTGGTTAATATTGCTTGTGGAACAAATCTTCTATTAGGGTGAAGATGAGTCATTTTATTAGAAAAGTTCTTGTGATTCAACCTACTTGAGTTGTTCCACACTGGTCTTATAACTTTTTTATCACACACATTATGAAGATGCTCAAAACCACCACAAATAAAACAAGCTTTATTAATCATTGATCAATATTGACTCACACCTTTTAAAATATAATATATATATATATAATATATATAAATTAATATATAGGGTAGGAATAAAAAATCTCTCACTTGTAATAATCCGGGAGTATGATTCCGGGGTCGTTTGTCCAACGAGGAATGCAATTGAAAGTCGAGAGTCGTTTTGAGAATCGATGCTTGAATGGAACAAGATTGATATTGGTTATCTAAAGCTACAGAAAGACTAAGGCAAAAACTTAAAAACCCTTAAGGCAAGACAAATTTTAACTAAAAACGTAAAACGAGAATCCTAAACGGGACCTAAAAACCCTAAATTAACAAAATTAAATCCTAAAATGATCTTGTTGGTTTTTTTAAGTCTTAATTGACTAAAAAGCTAGAACAAAGAAAACTAGACCAAAAATGAGGGAGATTTGAGCTTGAAAACACTTAAAACGTGAACGGGATTCAATCTCGTTCTTTAAAAAATAAAATTTTGCAATTTTAACCCTACAAAAGCAAATCTAATTTTCCTAGGTTCTAAATGTTAAAAGAAAATTTTCTAAAAAAGAATTATATTTTTTTGACTTTTTTATAATTTTTTATGAATTAAAAATGATTTTAATGAAATTAAATGTTTAAAAATACTAAACTATTTATAAAAAAACTAGAAAAATCATGAAAAGTAGCTTGAACAGTGAGGAATCTAAGAAAAATAAGCTTGTGAAAAAAACTTATCAAATAAGCTATGAAATAAGATAAAACAACTTATTATACAAAAGAGCTCAAAATGTGTATAAGTATAGAACTTTTGCAAAATAAACCAAAAGAGACCCAATGGCGAGTTGGTAGTGAGTGGGTTGGTGTAAAAAAACGTTTTGTGATAAAGGGCGAGGTCACGGGTTTGAGCCTTGACTCTCCTGGGACTTCCCTAATCCCAATTGTTGTTGGTTTGTCATTTTTTTCAACTTTTTAGAAAATATTAAATAAGCACTTTTTACAAAACACACCTTTTTTATAAACCACGAGATAAGCATAGAATAAGCTAAAAAAAGGAGGATAAGCTAAACTATACTCAACTATAAAATTGCTAACTATTTAGAAATTTAAGCACTATATAGCAAACCAAAAGAGAATTAGCTAAAACAGATGATAAGCTATACCTAAAAAGCAATTTTGAAAAAAATAAGCAACCAAATTAAGCTAGAAAGACAGAATCATCAAAAAGTCTATCGAAACTTAAGATTGTGAGCTACAAGGGCAAATAAGCTTAAATATGCTCATAAAATGAAAGAAATAAGCTAAATTGGAGCTTAAACTACTAATAAGCTAAACTAAAACCTAGAATAAGCAAAAGCAATAAGCAATAAGCCATAAATAAGCAAATAGGATTTTTAGCCAAAAATGATAAGCAAAAAAGGCCAAAAAAATGGACTTTTCTAGCTTAAAAATAAAACTAGCAAAAGGATCTTTATGGCTTAGTTGACTGTATACCACTAAGAAGATTGGGTCAAAATGATACAATAAGAAACAATGAAAAAGCATTTTCGATAACATTCCAGTTAATGTACTTATAAAGCTTCATGAAAGGGTTTATCACACAAGATTCATCAATTAGACAAAATTTTTGCAACTTTTATAATACTTAACAAATCACCAATTTTAGCTTAACAAATAACGCAATCATACAGATCCTTTTGATTATATAAAAAACCATACAAACAAATACAACTTTAGACCTACAAAGAACAAGAATCAACAATCAAAAAGCATTTTGAAATTCCCAATAAGCCACAACAAACATTTGAAAAAGCAATTTCTCAAATTTTTTAAACACTTAGCAAATTTTGACAGCTTTGGCAACAATGCAAACAAACAATGCATGCTATTAGACTTTTGTTTCTAACCTCTTTTAACACATGCATAAACACAAAAAACATCACGAAGCAACAATAAGCAAAAGCACAATCAAATAAGGCCATAAGATGATGCTTAAAGTTCACGATTCAAAAACCACAATCACTCAAACTTAAATAATGTGATTTATACTTAAAAACTGAACAAACTAAGTTTTTAGACTAATTATGGATAAACTAAAACTGACTCAAGTGTCAATTTGCTATTTTGACCCATTTTGAACCATTAAAGCAGTTAAACCAAACACCCCTTTAAGTTTATGAAACCTTTTTAAAAATTGATCTAGACTGATTTAAGCCACAAACAACCAAGACCAGATGTTAAATAAGCTATATTATCAATATTAAGCAAAACATATTAACAAATAAACACTCAAAATAAGGCTGAAACAGATTTGTGCTAGTTTATAAGCTAATTTTAAGGACAAAATTATATGAAAACTAAACCAAAATGGTTTCATAAACTATTCAAACAAGCATAATAAGCATTGAACATCATAAGCAAACACAAATAGCAAATTAAGCAGACAATAAGCACAAATAAGTAGTTGGTATAGGTAATTAAAGCTAAAATGGAAAAATGAAATTACAAAAGGCCCTTGCTCAAAACACAGGTAAATGAGCTTCTAAAGAGGCTTATCTAACTTAGCTCTAGCATTATCAAAGATAGCTAGTTTGTGTCCATAAGCCCATCCAAATCCGGTTTATCATCCCAATGCTTATTTACAAAACTAATGAAAAGTTTTGTTGTCATAAGTAACAGCTTAAGAAGGGTATAAAAAAAGCTTTTGAGAGCTTATAAAACAGTTTTAAACAATCAAACACTTTAACTTATAAAACGGGGTAAAACATAAAAACTTTAATCTTTCATTAAACTTAAAATCATTACAAGGCTTTTAAGAAACATTACAATAAGCTAAAAAAACTTAAATTATAAGTTGAAAAACTACAAAAAAAAACTTAGATGCCCAAAGGCTTACAAATGAGCCTATTTATACTAAACTAATGAAGGTTCTAGGAGGTGTGTTTCTTTGCTGAGAGGGCTCAAGCTTGTGTTTCTTGTGTGAGAGAGGTCACAAAGCAATCCTAGCCATCCAATTTGAGTAGTGTCCAAGTCATGTCATTCCCACCCTTGATATTTTTGTCCTCAATCCTCGACGAATATAAATGCAAGGGATTGCCAAGGTGGCAATTAGTGGGATAAGGTGTGGGGTGTGTAGACAAGGTGGAGAAGAAAGGGGAACAGTTGGGGTGAATTTGGCGGGTAGTAGAGATAGGACACTAAAAGAGATGTACAATGTTCCCGCTTGATTTGAAGTTTGGGAAATGGGCAAAACAAGCCCCTCAAGGTGTATAACTTGATGACAACCACAGTCTTTGAGTTTTGCAAATTTGGTCCTTGGAGTTTGGGTTGGGATTACACCGTTAGTCCTTTTAAGACTAACGGGGTAAAGGTTATAAGGGATGGGGAAAACGGGGGTGTTAACAGGGGATGTTGGGCTAGTGTTAGGCCAGGTATGGTTTTAAAAGGACTTGGGCCTTTTAGAAGGCTTAAGGCTTATAGAGATATAAGTGGGCTTTCTCGGGCCTACTAGGTGGGTACGGGTGGGCCCACTTTTGGCAATTTAGGTTTTCGGGTTCGGTTTTCGATGCTCTTTCTAATGCCTCATCCCGGGGTTGACTTTGACTTTTTGACTTTTGTTGACTTTGACTTTGTCTTTTTGACTTCTCATGGTCTTTCCGTTCTCGTGCTCGGTTTTGTCGTTTTGGCTTCAATTTTTGTCCTTTTCTTGGATATCCATTTCCTGCATAATACAAATGTAAAACATACAAATACAATGTATTTTTGATACCTTTTTAGTCATTTAAGTCCGGTTTTAGTGGTCAAAGGTATGTGTAATTAAACACATACCAGTTATCAAGAAGAAGAACGACTTTGGCTAGATTGACCTAAAAGCTACTAAAGATGTTTGCTAAAAGTATTGTTTAATTGATGAGGGATAGTTGTAGTTATAAAAGAATTATGCTTTACAAGTTATTTTTAGATGGCTACCCAGATTCTTCGATTATGTTTTTTAGACCACTGAAAAACCAATCTGATCAAAAGGGGAAAAAGGACTGAGAACAGGCATAAGTTACTATTATTAAGCATGTTTTATAAGTCTTTGTTACGTCAGGCCTTGGTACCAATACTAGTAGCGAGACTAGGTAATTTCTTATGGGCGTCTAAAGCCTTACGTGGTAAGGTTTTTTCTAGATGCTTCATGCTCAATCTTTGTAAGAGGAGACAAATCTTTCTATATTCTTCCAGCAAAATGTGCCTTAGGAAAATATACAGGCAAAAATGCATTTTCCCATGTAAATCATCTCAAAGTTTAAAGCTGTTCCAAGAATAATCTAAATCACAAGTTTTGAGTCATGGTTTATGAGCTATTATGAACAATATAGACGTCCAATTTTCTCTCTTTCTCGATATTGATTGGTTAGTTCTCATTTGTTCCTATTTCCATATGCAGGCAAAATGCAGTGATGATATGCCCATGCCAACTCTCTTCCACTTCCTTGCTTTACTTGCTTTCAAATTTTTTACAACAAAGCAAGTATGTGGCGATTTTCTTCCATACCACAATACAGAAAATAAAACACTATTATCATCATAACTTGTTTACTAAACCCTTAGCATCTGGGTGCAGGTAGATGCTGCCGTTATTGAGGTTGGATTAGGAGGAAGGATTGATTTCACCAATGTGGTATGTAGATATTTGGGCTTATACATATCTTTTCTTTTGTTATTTAAGCTTATCAATCTACTTAAGCAGGACTCAATCTTATTGTACATATAAGATATTTATCTAATATGATGCACAACCTTTCAAGTTCAGACACCTATAGTATGTGGTATCACATCGCTAGGGTACGACCATACAGAAATCCTCGGTTAGTCCATATTTCGTGTACTTGTAACTTCATCTATGTTGAAGGATTTGAAATAATAAAATCTCGTGTCTTTTCGTCACACAGATAAAATTGGGTCCATTAAATTTAGGATGCTCTTATATGTATATTGACTTGTCTAGTTGATGTAAATATATTTCTGTACTATGTACGTGGACACGTCATATAGTAAAGTTTGATTGCGTTGTTGTTGTTGATAGAGTATTGATATTGTAAATTTGCATGACTAGGAAATACTCTTGAAGCAATTGCGGGTCAGAAGGCTGGTATCTTTAAGGTGCTTCTTCAAATTAACTCAACTTTGCCATCTAATGAATTTGAGTGCAAATACTAATTTCATTTTCTTTTTCATATCGAAGCTTCATTTATACTTGTTTTTTGTATAGAAAGGTGTTCATGCATTTACTATTTCTCAACCTCATGAAGCTCTGCAAGTACTTAAAGACAAAGCTTCCTAGTTAGATGTAAGCTCAAATTTTGTAACAGCTAAGTCACTTCATTGCATAGCTAGACGATTTTACAATATAATCCAAATTACATTATTATATGTGCATCTACAAGTGGCAAGCCAGTTGGATGGTAATTTGCTAAATGGACTACATCTTGGGCTTGCAGGCGAGATCAATATGTAAATGCAGGGTCTTGGCAATCCTGATATGTCTACGTGACTTCAAAGAACCGGTCACCTAGAATTCGAATCCATAGATCAGACTGTAAGTTTCTTTAAAAGGGGTACATTTTTTTTCTTCATATGTTGATTGATTAATTGAGAAAATTTGCATTCTTTCTGGTTGGATATAGAGTTATTTGCCTGAGCAATTCATCAAAGGACTAGCGACAACAAGTTTACAAGGTCGGGCTCAGGTTGTTCCTGACCGGGCGTGTGATGTTAATAGTCCAAGTGATCTGGTCTATTATATGTATGGAGCACATAGTCCTGAAAGTATGGAAGTTTGTGCAAATTGGTTTTCACTTTGTGATTAAAGAAGATGACTTGGGATATTATGCATACATATTTTCTGCGTGTTTAAGAATTCTAATTTTGAAATGATTCCCCAACAAGAATTCATGTTCATTGTATAGGGGGGACTGATAATAACAAGGGGACGTGCCCAGGGAGGTTTAAAGGTCATAGAGAAGGAGACGTGGTTCAAGAATTAGTTAATGTTCAGGAAGGAGGAGTGGTGGCTCAAGAATCAGTTGGTGTTCAGAAAGAAGGAATCGTTGTTCAAGAATCTGTTGATATTCAGGAAGAAGGAGGCGTGGCTCCAGAATCAGTTGATGTTCAGGAGGAAGGAGTCGTGGCTCAAGAATCAATTGAAGTTCAAGAAGAGGGAGAAAGTTCGTCTGAAGACGATGAAAAGTTGCTTTGATAAGAAGAAGTATCGGTTCTAAAAGAATAATAAGACTTTGTTTTGTTTCATGATGCGTTTATTCAAACTGATATCTAATTTTTACATTTGGTTCCTTCCTGTTTTGAATTATCATGCATGATAATTTTAAAAAGTACTCTTTTATTTTTTTGATATATTTTTTATTTTCAATGAACAAGTGTTGGATCTTTTTGGATGATTTGTGTTTGTGGGTTTTTGATGTTACATTAATATTTACCTTTTTTATATATCATATATGATATACGGGTCATATGTGTCAATCGTATTAAAAGGCTTTGGCTAAACAAGCGTTATAATTTTTTGATATTTTAGTATTAATTGGATTTTGTTTTAATTTCACATTATGTCCCATGTGAATTATCATATATGATAATGTTCAAAGTTACATTAAATGAACTACTTTTTTTGTTTCATGATGTTTTTTTTGTTTTTGATGTTGCATTAATATTTTCTTCTATATATCACATATGATATACATTTGTTATTTCATTATTTTTCTTTTGTATTTTTGAGTTATCATATTTGATAATTTGTATTTAACAATTTTGAGCAGAGTATCATTATGATAAAAACATGAAGTTTCAACATTTTTCCTTAGTTTCGAAGCCAAAACTACGATTGAGTATGAATTTTTTTCAATACCAAGTTTAACAAGATAGACATTTAATTCAAAAATATAGTTAAAGTAATACTAATACATAGTTAAAGCATGATAATATGCAACATCTGCTTATCTTTCCAGATTCGGAACATGTACCAAAACACTTGGGATCGAGCATTAATTTAATTTCGTTTCTTCCTTTTCACGAAACCACAACATCAATCTTCTGCCTTGGAGCTCTTAAACCAATGTACAGAATTGTTACTGTTAGAAATATGCAATTTTATAGTTATTGGAAGTCTATATCCAAGTGGTAAGGCGTTTCTTCATGAGACTTTGATAAGGTAATCATGTGGTTTTTGGGATTCTGCTTCACTGAGTATGTTTTAGGGAATTCGCCATCAAATAATAGAATATGTAACTTGTTTCTTTTCAAAAGTATGGCATGTGGAATGTTCAATAAAAGTAGAGCATCGGTGATAAAGTATCACGACCTTTACAAATTCCATATCACTACAACAATTCTTACATGATGTAATTTGGAAACCCTCAAAAAATCAATATTGTCTTGTACATATTGTTTTGAGGGTGTCAAATACTCTTGTAGTTTGTTGTACGTGTATGGAATTGTAAAGGTCGTGATACTTTTCACCGCATATAATGGCGACTTTATTGAACATTCCACATGCATACTTTGAATGAAAACTATTTACTATATTCAATTTTTGATGGCAGTCCCTAAAAAACATACTCAGGGTAAGAGAAGCAAAATAACCACTTGATGTCCTTATCAAGTCTCATGAAAGGAAAGACGCCTTTCAACTTATATCGACTTCCTTATCTAGAAAATTGCATCAAGTTCTACGGGTATCAATACAGTACTTGGTTTTTGAAGGCTCCAAAGGCAGAAGATGGATGTTGTGGTTCTGGAAGGAAGAAAAGATTTTAAATGTATTGCTCGACCAAGTGTTTTGGTACATGTTCCGAATCTGGAAAGATAAGCAGATGTTGCATATTATCATGCTTTAACTATGTATTAGTATTACTTTAACTATATTTTTGAATTAAATGTCTATCTTGTTAAAATCATCCCGGCCCCCCCCCCCCTAATGAAAACAACAAATCCTACAATCAATTCGTATGTTTTGGCAATTCGAAACTAAGGATAAATGTTGATTTTCAGTTTTATTCATATTTTGATACCTCTGCTCCAAAATTGTTAAATACAAATTATCAAAATGATAACTCACAAAAACAAAAGACATAAATATTGAAATAACAAAATGTTTTATATGTGATATATAGAAGAAAAATATTAATGCAACATCAAAAACAAAAAAAACATCATGAAACAAAAAAAGTAGTTCATTTAATGTAACTTTGAACATTATCATATATGATAATTCACATGGGACATAATGTGAAATCAAAATCAAATATACGTATAATATCATATATGATAACGCTTGTTTAGCCAAAGCCTTTTAATACGATTGACACATATGACCCGTATATCATATATGATATATAAAAAAGGTAAATATTAATGTAACATCAAAAACCCACAAACACAAATCATCCAAAAGATCATCACTTGTTTCATTGGAAAATAAAAAAATATTATCAAAAAATAAAGAGTACTTTTAATATGATCATGCATGATAATTCAAAACAGGAAGGAACCAAATGTAAAAATCATTGAATAAACGCATCATGAAACAAAACAAAGTCTTATTATTCTTTTAGAACCGATACTTCTTCTTATCAAAGCAACTATTCATCGTCTTCAGACGAACTTTCTCTTTCTTCTTGAACTTCAACTGATTCTTGAGCCACGACTCCTTCCTCCTGAACATCAACCGTTTCTGGAGCAACGCCTCCTTCTTCCTGAATATCAATAGATTCTTGACAAACGATTCCTTCTTTCTGAACATCAACTGATTCTTGAGCCACCACTCCTCCTTCCTGAACATTAACTGATTCTTGAACCACGTCTCCTTCTCCATGACCTTTAAACCTCCCTGGGCACGTCCTCTTGTTATGATCAGCCCCCCTACACAATGAACATGAATTCTTGTTGGGGAATCATTTCAAAATTAGAATTCTTAAACACGCAGAAAATATGTCTGCATAATATCCTAAGTTATCTTCTTTAATCGCAAAGTGAAAACCAATTTGCACAAACTTCCATACTTTCAGGACTATGTGCACCATAATATATAGACCAGATCACTTGGACTATTAACAATCACACGCTACCGGTCACGTAAACAACTGAGCCCGACCTTCGTAAAATTGTTGTCGCTAGTCCCTTTGATGAATTGCTAAGGCAAAAATAACTCTATATACAACCAGAAGAATGCCTAATTTTCTCAATTAATCAATCAACATATGAAGAAAAAAAATGTACCCCTTTTAAAGAAACTTACAGTCTGATCTATGGATTCGAATTCTAGGTGACCGGTTCTTTGAAGTCACGTAGAGCTTAACATGATGGCAAGCCCTGCATTTACATATTGATCTCGCCTGCAAGCCCAAGATGTAGTCCATTTAGCAAATTACCATCCAACTGGCTTGCCACTTGTAGATGCACATATAATAATGTAATTTGGATTATATTGTAAAATCGTTAGCTATGCATGAAGTGGACTTAGTGTTACAGAATTTGAGCCTTTACATTAACTAGGAAGCTTTGTCTTTAGACTTGCAGAGCTTCTTGAGGTTGTGAATAGTATATGCATGAACACCTTTCTATACAAAAAAAACTTAGTTTAATTGAAGCTTCGTATGAAAAGGAAAATGAAATTTTGTATTTTGCACTCCAAATTCATTACGTGGCAATGTTGAGTTAATTTGAAGAAGCACCTTAAAGATACCAGCCTTCTGACCCGCAATTGCTTCAAGAGTATTTCATCTGTCATGCCAATTACAATAGCATATACTCTTCAACAACAAAAAGCCATCAAACTTTACTATATGATTACCTTTATGTCACGTTACATAGTTCAGTTATATTGTACATCAAAACTGTCACCGTCAATTTACATATAAAGAGCATCTAATTTTACATGGACCCTATTTTATCTGTTTGACGAAAAGACACGAGATTTTATTATTTTAAAGCCTTCAACATAGATGAAGTTACAAGTACACGAAATATGGACTAACTGAGGATTTCTGTATGGTCGTACCCTAGCGGTGTGATACCACATACTATAGGTGTCTGAACCTGATAAGGTTGTGCATATATTAGATAAATATCTTTATTCGTAACAATATAGATTGAGTCACTGCTAAGTAGATTGATAGCTTACTATAACAAAAGAAAAGATATGTATAAGCCCAAATATCTACATACCACATTGGTGTGAAATCGATCCTTCCTCCTAATCCCACCCTCATTAACGCGGCAAGCATTACACTGCACCCAGATGCTAAGGGTTTAGTAAACAAGTTATGATGATAATAGTGTTTTATTTTCTGTATTGTGGTATGGAAGAAAATCGCCACATACTTGCTTTGTTGTAAAAAATTTGAAAGCAAGTAAAGCAAGGAAGTGGAAGAGAGTTGGCATGGGCATATCATCACTGCATTTTGCCTGCATATGGAAATAGGAACAAATGAGAACTAACCAATCAATATCGAGAAAGAGAGAAAATTGGACGTCTATATTGTTCATAATAGCTCATAAACCATGACTCAAACTTTGTTGATTAATTATTCTTGGAACAGCTTAAACTTTGATGATTTACATGGGAAATATGCATTTTGCCTGTATATTTTCTAAGGCACATTTTGCTGAAGAATTAGAAGATTTGTCTCTCTTGACAATGATTGAGCATGAAGCATCTAGAAAAAACCTTACCACGTAAGGCTTTAGACGCCCATAAGAAATTACCTAGTCTCGCTACTAGTATTGGTACCAAGGCCTGACGTAACAAAGACTTATAAAACATGCTTAATAATAGTAACTTATGCCTGTCTGCAGTCCTCTTGAGTCAATTGTGTTTCAGTGGTCTTAAAAACATAATCGAAGATCTGGTAGCCATCTAACAAATAACTTGTAAAGCATAATCTTTTATACTACAACTATCCCTCATCAATTATAACTAATACTTTTAGCAAACATCTTTAGTAGCTTTTAGGTCAATCTAGCCAAAGTCGTTCTTCTTCTTGATAACTGGTATGTGTTTAATTACACATACCTTTGACCACTAAAACCGGACTTAAATGACTAAAAAGGTATCAAAAATACATTGTATTTGTATGTTTTACATTTGTATTATGCAGGAAATGGATATCCAAGAAAAGGACAAAAATTGAAGCCAAAACGACAAAACCGAGCACGAGAACGGAAAGACCATGAGAAGTCAAAAAGACAAAGTCAAAGTCAACAAAAGTCAAAAAGTCAAAGTCAACAGGGATGAGGCATTATGAAAGTGCATCGAAAAAAACGAACCCCGAAAACTAAATTGCCAAAAAGTGGGCCCCACCGGTTCCCACCTAGTAGGCCAGAGACAAGCCCAAATTATATCTCTTACGCCCTTTGAGCTCTTCTAAAAGGCCCAAGTACCTTTTTAAAAACCATACCTGGCCTAACACAGTCCCAACATACCCTGTTTAACACCCCGTTTTCCCCATCCCTTTTAAACCTTTACCCCGTTAGTCTTTAAAAGGGACTATCGGTTTTGTAATCCCAACCCAACTCATAGGGACCTAAAATTTGCAAAACTCAAGGATTGTGGTTGTCATCAAGTTATACACCTTGAGGGGCTTGTTTTGCCCATTTCCCAAACTTCAAATCAAGCGGGAACATTGTACATCTCTTTTAGTGTCCTGTCTCTACTACCCGCCAAATTCACCCCAACACTGTTCCCCTTTCTTCTCCACCTTGTCTACACACCCCACACCTTATCCCACTAATTGCCACCTTGGCAATCCCTTGCATTTATATTCGTCAAGGATTGAGGACAAAAATATCAAGGGTGGGAATGACATGACTTGGACACTACTCAAATTGGATGGCTAGGATTGCTTTGTGACCTCTCTCACACAAGAAACACAAGCTTGAGCCCTCTCAGCAAAGAAACACACCTCCTAGAACCTTCATTAGTTTAGTATAAATAGGCTCATTTGTAAGCCTTTGGGCATCTAAGTTTTTTTTTGTAGTTTTTCAACTTATAATTTAAGTTTTTTTAGCTTATTGTAATGTTTCTTAAAAGCCTTGTAATGATTTTAAGTTTAATGAAAGATTAAAGTTTTTATGTTTTACCCCGTTTTATAAGTTAAAGTGTTTGATTGTTTAAAACTGTTTTATAAGCTCTCAAAAGCTTTTTTTATACCCTTCTTAAGCTGTTACTTATGTCTTACAAAACTTTTTCATAGTTTGTAAAAAAGCTTTTGGGATGATAAGCCGGATTTGGATGGGCTTATGGACACTACTAGCTTATCTTTGATAAGCTAGAGCTAGTAGATAAGCTCTTTTGAGCTCATTTACCTTGTTTTGAGCAAGGGCCTTTGTAAGTTTCATTTTTCCATTTTTAGCTTATTTACTATCCAACTACTTATTTGTGCTTATTGTCTGCTTATATTTGCTTATTTGTGTTTGCTTATGATGTTTAATGCTTATTATGCTTGTTTGATAGTTTAGAAACCATTTGTTTGAGTTTTCATATAATTTGTCTTAAAATTAGCTTATAAACTAGCACAATCTGTTTTAGCTTATTTGAGTGTTTATTTGTTATTGAGTTTTGCTTAATATTGATAATATAGTTTATTTAACATCCGGTCTTGGTTGTTTGTGGCTTAAATCATTCTAAATCAAGTTTTAAAAAGGTTTCATAAACTTAAATGGGTGTTTGGTTTAACTGATTTCATGGGTTAAAATGGGTCAAAATAGCATTTTGTCACTTGAGTCAGTTTAGTTTATCCATAATTAGTCTAAAAAATTAGTTTGTTTCAGTTTTTAAGTAGTAAATCTCATTTTTAAGGTTTTGAGGATTTGTGGTTTGAATCTGTGAACTTTAAGCTCTTCTTAGTGGCTTATTTGATTGAGCTTTTGCTTATTGTTGTTTTGTGATGTTTTTGAGTTTATGCATGTGTTAAAAGAGGTTAGAAACAAAAGTCTAATAGCCTGCATTGTTTGTTTGCATTTTTACCAAAAGCTGTCAAAATTTGCTAAGTGTTTTAAAAAATTGAGAAATTGTTTTTTCAAATGCTTTTTATGGCTTATTGTGAATTTCAAAATACTTTTTGATTGTTAATTCTTGTTCTTTGACTTCTAAATTTAATTTTTTTCTAGGTTATATAGTCATAAGGATCTGTTTGTTTGCTTATTTTTAAGCTCAAAAGTGGTGATTTGTTAAGATTAATAAAAAGTTGCAAAAAATTTGTTAGTGTTGACATCTTGCTGTGTGATACCCTTTTCATGAAGCTTTTTAAGTACTTATCTGAATTTCAAAATGCTTTTTCATTGTTGCTTATTGTAGCTTTTTGGCCAATCTTCTTAGTGGTATAAGTCACTAAGCCATAAGGATCCTTTTGCTAGCTTATTTTTAAGCTAGAAAAGTCCATTTTGGCCTTTTTGCTTATCAGTTTTGGCTAAAAATCTATTTGCTTATTTAGGCTTATTAGCTTATTGCTTTTGCTTATTTTAGGTTAGTTTAGCTTATTAGGTTAGTTAGCCCAATTTAGCTTCTTCTTTACAGTTTTGAAGCTTATTTAAAGCGCTTATTTTGCCTTGTAGCTTAAAATCTTTAAGTTTCATAGCTTTTTGATGATTCTGTCTTTCTAGCTTAATTTGGTTGCTTATTTTTATTCAAAATTGCTTTTTAGGTCTAAGTACTTTTTAGATATGCCCTTTCATCTGTTTTAGCTTATTCCTCTTTTTCATTTGCTTTTTAGTGCTTAAAATGCAAACAGTTGGCATTTTATAGGTTTAGTAGTGTTTTAGCTTATTCTGTCTTTCTTAGCTTATTCTAGTGCTTATTTGAGGGTTATAAAAAAGCGTTTTTTGTAAAAATTGCTTATTTGTTGCTTTTATAAAAAGTTGTAAAAAATGGAATTTGCAAAAACATTTGGGAGTAGGGGAAGCCCCGGGTGAGCAAGGCTCGAACCTGGGACCTCAACCCCACAACCAAACGTTTTACACACACTCCCTCTACCAACTCGCCCTTGGGTCTTTTTCGGTATATGTTTGCACAATTTATTCTTTATAGTAGTTTTGCCCCTTTTAGCTTATTAGCCGTTTTTGGCTTATTTAACTGCTTATTTGATAAGCTGTTTTCACAAGCTTATTTTTCTTAGATTCTACACTGTTCAAGCTACTTTTCATAATTTTTCTAGTTTTTTTATAAATTGTTTAGTATTTTTTATATTTAATTTTTGATAAAATCGTTTTTAATTCATAAAAAATTTTAAAAAAGTAAAAAAAAATATAATTCCTTTTTAGAAAATTTTCTTTTAACATTTAGCACCTAGGAAAATTAGATTTGCTTTCGTAGGGTTTAAATTGCAAAATTTTGTTTTTTAAAGAACGGGATTGAATCCCGTTCATGTTTTTAGTGTTTTTAAGCTTAAATCTCCTTCGTTTTTAGTCTAGTTTTCTTTGTTCTAGCTTTTTAGTTAATTAAGACTTATAAAAACCAAAAAGATCATTTTAGGACTTAATTTTGATAATTTAGGGTTTTTAGGTCCCGTTTAGGATTCTCGTTTTGCGTTTTTAGTTAAAATTTGTCTTGCCTTAAGTGTTTTTAAGTTTTTGCCTTAGTTTTCCCGTAGCTTTAGATAACCAATATCAATCTTGTTCCATTCAAGCATCGATTCTCAAAATGACTTTCGACTTTCAATTGCATTCCTCGTTGGGGAAACGACCCGGGAATCATACTCCCGGATTACTATAATTGTGATTTTTTTATTCTTACCCTCTTTTATATATTTATAAGTATATTTTATATTTATATATTATATATTTTAAAAGGTGTGACTCAAATCTTGATCAGTTTTTGGCGCCGTTGCCGGGGAGGATTGTATCCGATTGTTGAAGCCGTTTGACAATTTGTGTTTGAAGATCCTTCCGTGTGAAGTTATTTTGTTTATTTTCTTATAAAAAAATACAAAAAGATTTTTCTTTTATTTAGTATAATTATAATATAAAAACAAGAAAAACCAAAAATATAAAAACATTATCCATAAAAAGAAATAAAAAAAATTATCAAGTTGGTAAAAGAACACCAACATATAATACTTTCAACTGAAGTATTATCCATTAATAAGTTCCCGAACCAAAGATCAAAAACTTACCTTTTGTGTCTCTCGCGAGGTACGGCTCACCTTTTAAGATCACATACAAGTCGAGTTAAGGAGCATGATAGATCGTGTATTGTTAAATGTGACGCCTTGGAAGGGCGTAGTTCATTTTGGAATGAAGGGTAAATTAGCACCGAGATATGTAGGAACGTTTGAGATCCTTGGAAGGATTAGCCTTGTAACATATAGGTTGAGGTTACCTGAGGAGTTGAATAACGTGCATGACACCTTTCATGTGTTAAATCTGAAGAAGTGTTTGGCGGATGCTAATTTGCATGGGCCATTGGATGAGATCAGGGTCGACGAGACACTTCGTTTTGTTGAGGAACTTGTAGAGATTATGGATCGAGAAATTAAGAAGATAAAACATAGGAAGATAGCGCTTGTGAAAGTTAGACGGAATTTGAAACATGGTCCTGAGTTTACTTGGGATCACAAAGATCAGATAAGGATTAAGTATCCACAGTTGTTCGTGGACCAAGTTGTTGAGCCTACTAGTTAAATCTCGGGACGAGATTTCCTCAAAGAGGGGATACTGTGACATCCGTGATTTAATCAGGTTGGTGATACCTTTAGAAATGGCTAAGAGTTCATTTTGTGTGATTTCTTGTGTGCTATGTGTTATATATGTGTGCTAAGTGGTTCTAATAGGTACATGATATCATTTTGAGGTGTATGATCATCTCATTTTGAGTGCGTTTGTGTTTGGTGATGAGTATTCCATTTGTTCACGTATAGTGATAATGGAAAGGAATGGCGTATTGCATGCAATGCTACGTCAATAGTTGGATGATTCTGTGTTAAGCGTTTATGGGAAATGTATCATGTTGGAAATAAGTGAAGTGAGTGAAATTTGGATATTTATAGTAGACTTTCTAAAAATAGAAAGTGAAATGTGAAATGAAAAGTTATTTTTAGAAAGTTTAGTAAGTAGCGTTTATGTAAAAAGGTTTACCCAAATTAGCGTAGATTTTTGTGGAAATTCAAGGTAATGTAAATTATAATGTAAATAATAATTTAAGAAAAAAATAAATAAATATATGTATGTATATATAAATCAGCCCAAGAAATGAAAAAAAATAAAAGAAAAAGGATCTTGGGCCTTATCTAGAGGAGTTTTAGTAGGATTAGGATGCTAGTTAATTAGATAGGTTATCTAGAGGAGTTTTAGTAGGACCCCGACACCATGCCCAACCTTAACCACCTCATTAACTATAATTTATTCGGAAATGACGCAAGTGTTGAAACGAGTTTTAAATTTCTGTGATTATGTGTTAGTGTAAATGCATGGAGTATTATGTGACTGATATGCGTTACGTGCTACATGTTATTTGATGTGATATTGATGTATGACCTAAGTCAGGAGGGTTACTTGCGGGTATCCATGGCCTGTTTAGTGGAAGGAATTATTGCCTAGTCAAGAGGGTTACTTGCGGATATCCATGGCCTAAGCTAGAGGGAAATAGATTTTGTATGATCCAAGAGTGATTGAGGTCGTCTGCTTGGTGTTTGAATGATTGATTGGATTGAATTGCATGTTAGCTTGTATGTTAGTTAGCATAATTGTCATGCAAAACAACTTTCCAGAAAATTCCATCCCTTGAAATTTTTTTTAAGTCGGGAAGTCCATCAAACTTATGTGTTACAGCTAAAAGTTTTTCAGATTAGTAAATACGTGGCGATTTATGTCATGTTTGAGAGGAGAGAAAAACCTAACTTAAAAGTTGTAATTAAGCTTATCCTTCTACGTAGTTAATTCCCATATGTCCCTATGGATAATCTGTGAAAATTAGCCTCTGAAAGAATGATAAGATATGTATTAGAGTGATACATTTTGTTGTGTCGAAGATCAGATTCCCAAGATTAGGACATTATTGAAGATGATTTTATTTGAGGTAGTTATACAAGTACATCATTCTTGGGAATCACAATGTAGTTAATATATCTCAGAAATTAACATTTTTATTTTTGGTATAAATTAAGAAGTCAATAATAATGGTTTAGGGTACGTAAAGAGACACAAAATTCTGCAATTCTGAGTTAATTGTAAGTAGCTAGTGTAAAGTGTTAATAAGATGGTTAAAGGTTTGGCATCTGTTTCCGGGTGACCCATATGGAATAACTAAACCCTCTAGACATCCATCATATGTGTGTTACATGGACAAGATCTTTTTAAGCATGGTCTCAGGATGAACCGTGGTAATTTATTTGTATAGTTGCATGTAGAGATTGTAAGCTGCTTGAGCATTCATTTGAGTTTTCATACCCCCTCTTTTTCTATGATGTATTGGGGTTGGAAAGGATCAAAGGTGTTTGGGAAATGTTTTGATTACTGTGATAATGTGTTTTCAAAGATGCATGGACTATATGTGACTATTGTATGTTATGTGCTACATGTTTTGTGATGTGATATTGAGAATTGTGAACTAAGTCAAGGGGGATCACCTGCGGGTATCCATGGCCTATTTAGTGGATGTTACTAAGGCCTAGTCAGGCAGGATGGTTACATTTGAGAGTATCCATGGCGCAGGGCAAAGGGGGTAAACAAAGGGACATTGGTGCGAAAATGAGACGTCCTTGTAGTCATTTTCCAGTAAATTTGTTGTGATTGATGCATATTGCCATGTTAGCCTGTAAGTATAGTTCAATCTATTGTCCAGCAATGTTTCTTATTAAATCATAGGTAAATTGCAATTAGATTCGATTTCGTATCTTAAAACCTATTACTCTCACCAACTTTATGTTGACGTTTTAAGCATCATTTTTAGGTAATCATCTTGAGGATGTTGTAGTTTTAGGAAGAGTGGGCTATGAGACAGTAGGCTTGCATGCAGAGTCATTCTCCTAGAGATTTTATTTATGTCTTTTGAATTGTTGCTATTTGATTGATCATTGGATGTTTAGTCTTTAGATTATGTTTTTTTGTGATATGACTTTGTTATATTAATGCAAGACTCATTATATCAACTTATGTTAGAATATATTCATGACACAGTGTGTCTCCTTTGTTTATCAATTTCATTTAGTTCCTCCATATTGTTTGACACCAATTGTGTTGTGATGATATCCATGATGTTACGCTCGTGTTTTTTGTCCTACGGTTGTGTGACGAGATTGGTATCAAATCCTTTGGTTATAGAGAATGTAGGTGGTTGAGACCAAGGACTATAACATGGGGTCCTTCCATTTAGATGCATTTAGGGCTTAAGTGTATGATGCTATAACTCATATGCTCCCCCTACTATTTTTGTATAGCTTATATATCTCGAGATTTTGCTAATGTTGTCCATTGAGTATTTTTGCCTACTCATTATCTTGTATGATATTTATTACTTTCTTAGTATTTAAGCTATGATTTTTTCACCTAACCGAAGAAGACCCTCGGTGGGGAACCGTTTTCCCAACTAGACTTAAGCATTATAAGGATCCATAAGAGGAGCCTCTTGTGGAACCGAAAGAGATAGGATAGTTGATCGTTTGTCGGATGCGCGTAGTAGGGCTGGACCCGCGGAGTCGGGTGATTTATTGTGGAGGCAAAGTCATACCCAAACCAAGGCCCAGCATAATTTTTATCTCGTCCCATTAACTCGTCATGTTGTTAATCATTATTTCTTTTGGATATTTCATATTTCGGAGTTGTTCGAGATTTTCGTTCCATTATGTCGTTTCGATTTATTTTGATATAAGTTAAGTAGTTAATTGATGGAGCATCCTCTATTGTTAAGTTAGAGTGGTTTAAGATGTGCCATGTGGTATATGTTCTCATATTGAATATAGATTGAAATGTGTAAACTTGGGATTTAATAACACTTGTAAAAAAGAGGCACTTATAATTAGGGTGGCCAAGCATAATTATAAAGGCAACACACACGTAAGACTTAAGACATTATTGCATTTATTATGTTTTGGTTTAAGGTGGTAAGGTAATATATTTTTTTCCTTTTGGATATGTGTATTCATGATTAAGATGGTGGTATGGGGTAAGAGAATTCTCTACCCAATTGGAGGAGTATGTGATTTGGTTTATAGATATTAAGTTGCCCTTTCTATCTAGTAAATCAGATACCTATTATTGCTATTATAGAGGTTGTCTCGTTGCTTCGGTAGATAGTTCGGAATTTCCCTAAGTCTGAGCTTACATCCCTTATCGTACATTGTTAGAAGGATAGCCCATTTTTCCATTCTAGCTTCTGCTTTGGTGTATATTGGTTGTTCGGATCTGCTCTTTCAGATATAGGCGCGTTTCGTTAGTTCTTTCGTTGCATTGATTACTCGTATGAGTATCAAACGTTTCTTTTAAGCACTAATTGTTCCTAACATATTAGTGTGTATCATTACTCCCTTGATTATATATCCCTTGGTTTTCGTAACCCATAATGACGTGTTAGTATCGATGCTTTTAGGTTTGCTTTGTCGATCGTTATTTGGATAAGACCTTACGTTTTCTTTTGGTACGTAACTTCTTGCATGAGTTTTCTTGTACAAGTTCGTTTGATTCTATTTTGAGTATATGGTTCCTTATATTTTCTTTCGTTTTCAAAAAAAATAGAATTGTGTTAGAGTAGGTATGGTGTTTTATGATCCCTTTTGGTATTATGGTGTCTTTTTTTGAGTAACATATTTTATAATTGATGTCTAATTATAAAAACCCTTTAGAAGTATTGTGTTGGGTGTTTGTAGAAAATTGTGTATAAAATGATTTTTGTAAATAGATTTTCATTTTATAAATAAAAGCAGGTTTTAAAAGAAACATAGTGTAAAAGGTACTATACACCATTAGATAACCGTCTCTAGATTTTTTTTATGACAACCAGAATGAATTTTTTCAAAGATTACATTATTTATTTTGACCTTTCGAGTAAAGTCGATAATTGGTATAAGAATTTCCGTCTTTCGTATTGATATTTTTTTTGTGTTCATTTGTCGTGGTACGCCTGTTGATTTTCTTTTGGTTGCCTTTTACCTCGGTGCATAAATGTATCCTTTCTTCAAAGGATTCTTAAGTCATTTGATCCACGTCTAACTATGCCATATGTGAATCTCCTCTTATGCATTCTAAGCTTTAACCGGATAATTCGTTTGTTATAGCCTTTTCCGATTGTTCATACCTTTGAGATTCGTTGATACCGTTGATTCGTGGAAGCTTTGATGAGATTGATGAATTGACAGCTGTCCAAGAGGAAGTTTGTGATAGTATGTTATGAGAAGGTGGTTAGAAATTCCATTAGAAAAGTGAATGAGATATTTTGGTTTCCATGGGGAACGTACTTTGGGAGCCGCCAAAGCCTTAATGAACGCTAATATAGATGAACCTAGGATAAATGATATACCCATAATGTGCGATTTTATTAATGTGTTTCTGGACGATTTATTGATGACCACCGCAGCGACAAGTTGAGTTCTGTATAGACTTAGTTCCTAGAGCGACGCCGGTCGCGAAGTCTCCATATCATTTGGCACCCTCGGAAATGCAAGAATTGTCTGAACAACTTCAAGAGTTGGAAGACAAGGGTTTCATATGACCTAGTCATTTTCCGTAGGGAGAACCGGTGTTATTTGAAGAAGAAGGATGGTTCTTTTCGCATGTGTATTGATTATAGGGAGTTGAACAAATTAACTATTAAAAACCGTTATCCACTCCCTAGGATTGATGACTTATTTGATTAGTTATGAGGAGCGTGTCCCTTCTTAAAGGTAGATTTTCGGTCAGGTTATCATCAGCTATGAGTGCATGAGGATGCCATTCCAAATACCGCATTTCGAACGAGATACAGACATTTTGAGTCTACGGTTATGCCTTTTGGGTTAACCAATGCATTAGCGGTTTTCATGAACTTAATGAACCGGGTTTGCAAACCATACTTAGGTAGGTTTGTCATCTTATTCATTGATGATATTAGAGGCCTACTCAAATTTCGAAGTGGGAGACTGAAGTTTCATTTGAAGTTAGTTTTGGAGTTCATTGAGGAAGGAGAAAGTTGTATGCTAAGTTTTTCTAAGTGTGAATTTTTGGTTGGAAAATTGGCATTTTCTTGGTCACGTGGTCAACCATAATGTATTCACGTGGACCCGAGTAAGAGTGAGGCGGTGAGGAATTGGATGATTATTCTTAGGATTGGCAGGTTACTACCGACGCTCATAGCAAAAAAAAATTGTTAGATTGTTAAACCCCTTACTTCCCTAACTTAGAGGAATCAGAAGTATGAGTGGAGCGTAGAACAAGAAGAAGCTTTTCATACTTTGAAGAATGATTTGTGTGATACTCTGATAAAGCGAATGTAGTGGGTGATGCGTTCAGTAGAAAGGAGAGAGTGAAATCAAGACGAGTAAAAGGAATGATACTAATAGCCCAAAGTGAGGCGTTCAAGAAAGAGAACGTACTCGCGAAAGGCTACATGGTTTAGATTAACAGATGGAAAGAAAAAGAGACGAGAGTTTGTACTTTATGGATCGAATTTGGGTTCTATTGGTGGGAGGTGTAATGGTTGAGGCCCATGCATCAAGGTACTTGGTACATCCGGGAGCGGATAAGACGTACTATAACCTTAAAGACATGTATTGGTAGCCACGTGTAGAAAAGGATATTGCTACCTATGTTAGCAATTGTTAGATTTGTTTAAGGGGTGAAGGCTGCAATGTCAAAGACTTTTGGCTTGTTGCAACAGCCTGAGATACTTAAGTGAAAATGAGATAGAATCACCATGGATTTTGTTACTAAATTTCCAAGGTCAAAGTAGTGAGTATGAAGTGATTTGGGTATTAGTCGATAGACTGACCAAGTTAGCTCATTTTCTAGCTATACAAGAAGATTTCAAGATGTGAAATTGGCAAGGATTTATATTGATGAGATAATAGCAAGGAATGGAATTCTGGTGATGATCAACTCAGATTAAGATGGATGGTTTACCTTGTGGTTTTGGCAGACGCTGCAGAAAGTGTTAGAGACGCGATTAGATATGAGTACTACTTAGCATCCTCAAGCGGATGGACAAAGGGAACGTATGAATCAGACTTTGGAGGATATAATGAGGGCATGCGTTAATCGATTTTGGTGTAGTAATGGAATTAAGTCATTCGGTGTGCTCCGTTTGAAGCTTTGTATGGTAGGAAATGTAGGTCGCCTGTTCTATGGGCAGAGATTAGAGAAAGTAGCTTGATTTGACCTGAGTTAGTACTAGGGACGACAGATAAGGTGGTATTGATTAAGGAAAAGTTCAAAGCGATGAGAGATCGTCAAAAAAGCTATGTTGATTTTAGGCGTAAGCCGTTAAAGTCTGAGGTAGGAGATTGTGTATTGTTAAAGGTGTCGCCTTGGAAGGGCGTAGTGCATTTTGGAAAGAAGGGTAAGTTAGCACCAAGATATGTAGGACCGTTTGAGATCCTTGAAAGGATTGGCCTTGTAGCGTATAAGGTTACCTGAGGAGTTAAATAGCGTACATGACACCTTTCATGTGTCAAATTTGAAGAAGTGTTTGGGGAATTCTAATTTGCATGTGCCGTTGAATGAAATCAAAATCGACAAGACTTTACGTTTTGTTGAGGAACCTGTAGAAATTTTGGACCGTGAGATTAGGAGTTTGAAGCGTAGTAGGATATCACTCGTGAAAGTTCATTGGAATTCAATGCGTCGTCCCGAGTTCACTTGGGAGCACGAAGACCATATGAAGTCTAAGTATCCTTAGTTATTTGTTGATCGTGCTGTTGAATCGGCTAGTTAAATCTTAGGACAAGATTTCCTAAAGAAGGGGATACTGTGACACC
This sequence comes from Tanacetum coccineum, assembly GCA_026074375.1. NCBI lineage: Eukaryota > Viridiplantae > Streptophyta > Magnoliopsida > Asterales > Asteraceae > Tanacetum > Tanacetum coccineum. The sequence goes on along the minus strand of BQNB010022048.1, from coordinate 22,902 downwards.
TGTGATCTGAGCATGTTAGTCATACTGTTAGGTTTGGCTAAGAGTTCATTTTATGTGTTTAAGTGTTATGCTATATGATTTTATGTGTGCTAAGTGAGTTAAGTATGTGCTTAATATCATTTTAAGATGTATGATCATCTCATTTTGAATGCGTTTGTGTTTGGTGATGAGTATTCAATTTGTTCATGTGTAGTGATAATGGAAAGGAATGGCGTATTGCATTGCAATGCTACGTCAATAGTTGGATGATTTTGTGTTAAGCGTTTATGTGAAATGTATCATGTTGGAAATAAGCGAAGTGAGTGAAATTTGGGTATTTATAGTGGACTTTTCAAAAAATAAAAGTGAAATTTTAAAATGAAAGATATTTTAGGAAAAGTAGTTTTTGAGCAAAAAAGGATACAAAGTTTACATATGTTTTTGTAAAAACTTAAGGTATTGAAGGTGAATATGTAATTAATGATTTAATAAATAAAATAAATAATAAATATATATATGATAATATAATTAACAATAATAAAAAAATTATGGTGGGTAAGTTAGATCGCCCAAAGAAAATAAAAGGAAAAATGTTTATGATTAACTAAGGACTTGTAACTTTTATTAAACACCTGTAAACCCGTTCATAAATTTAGGTATTTATTCATGCTCCTCTCTCATTGTTCAACCTATCCCGTAAAGAAAAAGAAAACAATTTTGATCAGAATTTAAGAGCTAGATCGCGTAGGAGCAAGTAAGAGCGCTAGGTATTTATTCTATTCTTATTTAACTTTTTAATCATGTAACAATTAATTATGATGGATCTAAGGTTTCATAAAATTCAGAATATTAATGATATTTGATGTTGATTGAATGATTAGGGCTTGATTAGGGTCATGTTCATGCAATTGGTTAGGTTAGATTTGCGTTTATAAAAACTTGTAATTTAGGGTTGAGCAGAATTTTGGGTCGTGTTCAATGACTGATATCTAGATGATAAAAACGTGTGTTGATATGTTTCTTGAGCCTATGAATAATCCAAAAGATTCTACTTTCCATAAAATCCTGCCTTGAAAGTTTTTAAGGTCGGGAAGTCATTCAAATGTTGTTTACACTAAAATTGCCAGATCAGTAAATACGGGATGCTTAGGGTCATGTTTGTGGTGTAAACCTATACTTAAAAGTGGAATTAAGTTAGCCCTTCTCATTAAGTTTAAGTTCCATATGTTATATGGATAATCCTTGAGAAAGTTAGCCTCTTAAAGCATGGTCTAAGTATGGATTAAAGTGATACATTTGGTGTGCAATAGATCTGAATTAGGACAGTTGTTTTGAAGTTTGATTAAATTTGAGTAGTTTAACATGTAAATATTCCTTGGGAATAATAAGGTATTTAATATACACACAAATGAACATGTGTGATTTTTTGGTATAATTAAATAAAGGGTCATTAAGTAAGGGTTTTGGGTACGTAAAGAGACACTAAAATTCTGCAATTCTGAGTTAATTGTAAGTAGCTAGTGTAAAGTGTTAATAAGATGGTTAAGGTTGGGCATGGTGTGACCCATGATGGTTAACTAAACCCTTAGACATCCATCATATGTGTGTTACATGGACTAGAGCTTTTAGCTTGGTCGCGTGTAACCGTGTTTATTTATTTGTATAGTTGCGTGTAGAAATTTGGAAGCTGCGTTTGAGCATTCAGGTGAGTTTCATAGCCCCTCTTTTCTTATGATTTATTAGGGTGGAAATGATGCAAAGTGTTTGGAAATGTTTTGATTACTGTGATAATGTGTTGTCAAAGATGCATGGACTATACGTGACTATTGTATGTTGTGTGCTACATGTTTTGTGATGTGATATTGAGAATTGTGAACTAAGTCCCAAAGGGGATCACCTGCGGGTATCCATGGCCTGTTTAGTGGAAGGTACTGTGGCCTAGCGGGCAGGATGGTTACTTTGAGAGTATCCATGTCCAGGCTAAGGGGGTAACCACAGGGACCTTGGTACGATATGAGACGTCTTGTAGTCGTTTGCCGGTTATTTGTGTGATTGATTGGATTTGCATGTTAGCCTGTATGATAGTTCATTTATTGTCCTGCAATGTTTTCTTTATTATCATAGTAATTAACAATTGGATTCGATTTTCATGTCTTAAAACCTATGACTCTCACCAACTTTATGTTGACGTTTTAAGCATCATTTTTAGGTAATCATCTTGAGGAATTTAAGTTTAGAGGAAGAGTTGGCTAGTTGAGACCGTAGGGCTTGCATGCATATGTCATTATCCTAAGATTTTATTATGTCCTTTTTGAATTGTTGCTATTTGATTGATCATTGATGTTTAGAGAACTTTGGATATGTTTTCTAATGGTAAATGACTTTTGTTATCTTATTTCAAGACTCTTTTATCTTTGTGTTAGATATTTTCATGACACAATTGTGTCCCTTTGATTATCAATTTCATATAGTTCTCTCTATAGTGACACCATTGTGTTTGTGAAGATATTCCATGATTTAAGGCCTCGAGTTTTCGCCTATCCGGGTGTGGACACTTATAGAGCTCAATCTTGGTCTTACAAGATGCTTTGTTGTTGCTTTCCCATCTGACAAGCAACACAGATGGTCATATTCAAAAATCTTTGAAAGTAAGCCTCTAACAAGGTTTTCCCCTCACCATTTTGTTCATAGTTTTAAAGTTAAATAAGACCAAGCATCATGCCATAAATTAGACTCATCGGAATTGTAGTCATTTTCAATTAAACAAGTCAAACCTCGAAGTAACAACATCCATTTTAGATCAAATCTGTACATGAGTTTGTTTTGTCCTGTGAACTTTAAGCAAGACTTGAACTTTCATCAAGTTAAGCTTAAAGGCAGAGATTTATAACAAGACATTCAGGTCTCAATGAAAAGAACAACTGTTTTTCTTGTCACACTTTATGAGACATAGAAAGATAAACTTAAGTTCCTTTACAAAGTATACGTCTTCAAAGTCCTAATTTCCCCATCCCTAATTTTACCTTTTTCCCTGTAATTTTTACCTCCTATAGGACTCCTGTAAAATCACCAATTCACCATCAAGTTTCTTGATAGATGTAAGGTAAGGACTTTTCCCATCATATGCCTAGAGCATCCACTTATCAAAAATCCCTTGATCCTGTAAAGGCATTTTGTTGATTACCCTGCACTCAAATAGGAGAATTAGTTTCTCTTGGGGACCCAAGCCATCACTAAACTTGAGTTTGCCTTGAGGATCAACATAGTCAAATCTTTAGGCATGTATGATCCACTGTCTTTGGAGATATGGTCAATTACTTTTCCTGTTGGTCTCCAAATCCAGCATGCTGAGGACTTAACAATTTTCCCTTTTTCCCTTAGCAGTTTTAACTACAACTTCTGTCCCAACGGTAGTTACATTATTAACAGTATAAACTTTTTTATTAAATTTATTGGCTTTAGCTGTTGATTTTTGGTTAGAAGGTCTTCTCAATGATGAATGTGCTTTAAAATAAGAAGATTTTGTGGGTGATGCAGCATTAACTTTTTGTTTAAGTGCAGCAGTATTAACATGCCTGGCAGTACTAATTGATACTGCTGCTCTTGGAGAGCTTTGCATTAGCAGCTTAACTGCACTAGTCTAGAACTTTGTTGCAACTGCTATGGAACAAAAAATAATTAGGATGGTTGTGAGTCAATTGTTTTAGTGATTCACCCTCTAGCATTGTTCCAATACTGTCAAACTTCCCTTTGACCATAACCCCTTCCTATATTATTCAAGCACAATTTTCCAACCATTTTAGATTCTCAAAAAAGTTACGGATTCCTTGATTAAATTGTTAACACTTTCACATACAAAAAATCTTTCTTATATTAAACCTCAAAACCATCTCCTATTAACTGATTCATTATTCCGATTCTATTTCTTTTATCAACCCAAGGACCTCTGTACATTCCTAATGGTTTTTCATGTTTGCCTATATGTTAGTTTGTACAATAACAGATTTCCTAGAATTTTCATCTGTTTTAACAAAATTGATTTTAGCATAACTAGGTTTATGTTGTTCAAATGAAGGTCTAATTACAAAATCATCATCACTATCAAACTCCCACTCTTCAATGATAAGAGCACTAGCCTAACATCTTAGGTATGTTCAACAATCCATACAAGACTTATATGTGTTGATCAATTCTAGCACACAATAAGATAGTTTCACTCACATTAGTCTTATAGACAGAATCATCTAATCCAGTGACTTTGTTCAGTTTAGATTGTGCTTTTTCAAAAGCTTTTTCTAGCTTATTTTCTAGGAAAATTTGCTCAATTCTAGCTCAAATATGTTCTTTGGAGGTTCAAATTGATTTCTTTTTTGCTTGTTAGCTCATTTAGTAGTGCTTAATTAGCTTAAATTTTAGTTTAAAAATCTGGTTTTAAGCTTTAAAAGTCTGTTTAAAAGTCCTCTGTCTCTTAGCTTTTTGAGTGTTTTTTTTTCTGCATATTTTTATTTCTGATTTGTAATAATATTGTCATATTAGGTCCATAGAGTTCATCTAATTGTATCTTGTAGCTAATTTCTGGTGTTATAATAAAGGTTTCTAAAGCACTAACAGCTAAGGGGAGGGTGGGATTATAATTATGCAATTACTACACTAAGTTAGTACTGCAGAGCATGTTTAAGCTCATTTAGCTTATAGTTTTTGCTAATTTTCTGCCGTAAGTGTTTATTAGGTTTAGGGAATGTCATTTTTCAGCTTATTATAAGTTTGTTGCATCACACGTCCTTGTGTTAATTGAAAGTTTGGACAGTGACAGTTTCACCCCCCAAGAGTTATAAATGGTATTACACCACAAGTCCTTGTGGGTTATGACTTTAGAAAGGTGGCAGACTTGGCCCTTGTAGTTAATACTTTAGTGGATTGACAGAATGGGCCCTTGCAAGATTTTTCTTCTTATTTCTTCATTAAATAAGTTTAGGGATTGGCAAGTTTGGCCCCTAAACTTATTTTTCTTCACTTCTTGACTTTTGGATTTGTCGGGGTTGACTTTTTCAGACTTGGGCTTTGACTTGACTGTGTCTTTTCTACGCTTTTCCATTCCGTGTCCGGTTTTGTCGTTTTGGCTTCGTTTTTCGTCCTTTTCTTAGATATCCGTTCCTGCACAACACAATTAGCAAAACAAGCATATTTTTGGCATTTTAAGTCCGTTTTTGGTTATTTTAACTTGTTTTTAAAGGTAAAAGGTATGTGTAATTAAACACATACCAAGCCCAAAAATATTCTCTGTTACCTCTTATCCGTTTAATTCTTTCTTCTTATCCTCTATATTGTTTAATTCTTTTTATGACGTCATTTAACCAACGTGAGTGTACGGGGTGTGGATAACCATGTGATGGCTTTTATTCTTATCTATGTACGTGTCCGCAGTGTGGTGTTAATCTTCTACTTGGAACTTGTTTAAATTGCACTTATGGTGATGGAAAGCCAGTCACTTGTTGTGGGTGTGAAGGCCCGTTAAAAGGAGGACTTTGTTTATTTTGCGCTTGAAGAGATGGAAATTCATTCGATTATAATCCAAATCCAAACTCTTTTAATGAATCTTAAATTTTTTCCGGGGTCTACCCTCCACACCCCGGTACTCAAGGAATATTTAAGAGTTACTGTGGAAACGATGCTCATTTGGTTACGATGTTTATCCAAGTTCTGTTTTGTTTTTACAATCAGAAACCGTGTTTCAATCAAAACTTCGATATAATTTTTCACTAACTTCAATTAGTTTTCCACAAACAATAACTTTGTTGTGAAAACTGAGGGTTCTAGCGCAGGGGGTCCTCATGCAACTTTTCAGTGCCAACCGATGAACCAAGATTTCTATAATTCTAATCTTTCCGGTTTTGACCAATTTCAACCCCCGCAGTTTCCCGTCAATTATTCTCCTCAAGAAACAAATAAAGAAATTTTGCAAGCTCGAGAAGACTTAATGGAAGCTATACAAGCCTTTTTAAAGGAGTACGATCATATACCTCCTAATGAAAGTGCATGGGCTTTATTGCTAGCAGAAGAAAGATTCTTAAAAGTTAACAAGCTATGGAAGAAGAGCAAAAAAATAACTTGAAGTTATGCGAGAAATTGCTTCTACAAAATTTCATGAATATTTGCAAGTTCTTAAGTAATTCACCAGGAAGGGGAAGTTTCACCTCCAAAGTTTTACTCTATATGGAAATTTTTCTATGATCAACGATGTGGAAGTGTTAATGAAAGACATTTATACCTTTTTAAGGAAGTTTAGTCGTATATTTTTCGGGAAGTAATCCAAAGGTTATATGATAGCCTTGGGAGAGATTTGGTGAATAAGCATGCCCTTTTAGGACGGACAAAGCAATTAGCGACAAGTAGATATTCAAGGAACTTGATTGAGTAAAAACTCTTGAAGATGTGCGGAAATATAGTGAGGAGCTTTCAGAATTTTATTAATTGTTCCAAGCTAGAATCGTTCCTACCTTTTACAAAACGATGAGATGTTGAGTATTACTATTATTTATAGGAAGCCTTCAACAATCAACTTGCTACGACGCTACCTATCAAGGATCCCGATACTCTTCTCATAATGGGGGACGTAGCATCTTGACACTATTCCCTGTGTTTGTTAGCTGTAGAACCTTGTCCCAATACCATGTGAGTTCGAGGGTGATTCCGACCATGCGTATATTTCTTGCGTGTTTTACTTTTAGTTGTGATGTTGCCCATTTATGAAAATCCTTTCACTTTTGATGTTTGAACGATCATTATGATATTTTATCCGACCCCCAAACGCTGAAGATACTTCGAACACACTCACACGCTCCCCCCCCCCCACCCCCCGCCACCCCCCCCCCCCCCACCCCACCTCCCGGCACTGATTTGAGGACATCGAGTACGTTAGCTTAGAGGAATGTGAAATGATGTTGATCAAGAAGACGAAAGAGTTTGGATTAGAGATCTTTCTTCAAAATCATAGACGTTTATTCTTCGTGGAAACATTATTTGAACATTAGTCGTCTTCAATTACTAATCGAATTCTTTGAATGACACCCTACTACTCGATACGTGTGCTATAGTACTCCCTTCCTTAGTCTACGATCTCCGTCACGGATGTAATTCGTTTCTTTGAGAAGTATGTAATTCTTTATCTTTTTTGGATAACTCTTTAACCCTGAATTCGAGATTTTAACGATTCATACGGAAGAGACGAGAAGTGGCAGTACCACTGCTCATGCTAATAACTCTCTTCCCGAGTATGATTCGTTTCTTTTTTAGATTGAGCCCGATCAGGGAGGGTTGACTAGCGTTGTTATTTTTGATAATTCAAATGACCCTCTTTTGGAACTTCCCGAGTTTGAATCATTTCATTTTGATCCGTCATTTCCTCGTCCTCCTCCGGAACCACCGGATGTTGAGATTTGCTTAAATTTTGAGCCCTATACGGTCGTGATTAACAATTTTGACGAGCTTAATGTAGACGAATGTTTTTACCCAGGGGGAGGTGAGATTAATATTTCTTAAAATGTTGATGATGCCGATTCCTTCACATTTTTCATTCAGACTTTTCTCTTGTTTCTCACCTACCCAGCGGATTCTCCTTTACTTCTCTCCACCGGGAGTGAAGACACCATTTTTGACCCCGGCATCTCTACTTAAAGCCGATGGCATCTCATCGGGATGGAACTTTCATGTGCTTTAATGTTTATCCAAACATTAATGAAAGCCCGATTGAGATTTTCTCTTCCATTTGCTCCCCTATGGACAACTTAATTCGGGGTCGAGTCAAGCTCGTGACTCGGTTAACAAAAACAAGCGTTTCGATCTTTTTATCTATTTTCTAACAATTAATAAGAGGGGGCTCGCCTCTTTCCTGTTTCGTGTTTTGTTGGTTTATGCTGTTTTGTCCAGGATTGCCTGGATTTTGAAGACTCTCGTACTCATGGTTTTGTCCATTCATATAGTCGAGCTTCATATCCTCAGCTTCATTTAGGGAGTCCAATATCCTAATTTTATCGATTATCGTTTATCTTTAGCATACTTAATAAATGGCTTTAGATTTGCGTAGAGAACCCTTAATACTTGAATTGTGCTTTGAAATCAGTATGGGGGTGACAGTCTCATATTAAGGACAATGTGTAGTTTTAGTATGGGGGGAATCTATCGATTTGATTGTGCCTGCAGCCGTTGTTTTCACGTAATCCCGTTTTTATCACTAAAAAATGAAAAAAATTCAAAAATTTCAAAAATAATTTCGACTTTCCTACTGGGTAGAATAAAAATAAATTTTGACTCGATCGAGCGTGTTGAGCTCTAGCTTGTTCCTTAACTTTTAGGCTAAGCGTTCGCGAAAATTCGCGAAGAACGAAAAGTGATAGAGTTAAGTATGAGTTGGATGCTAAACAAGGATTATTTGGAAATCTTAAGAGCTCATGTATGTAATTTGTGGTTTTTTCTCCCATAAGCTCCTAACCGGATTAATAATACGTGCTGTTTTTGGAGATTAAACTTAAATCAACAATTTTTATGTAGTTAATAGCAAAAATTTTAGTCTTAGTTCAAACTTATACTTGAATTTTTCAAAAAGAAGTCTTCTCTATATAAAGTAATATAAAAAAATGAATGAAATGATGAAAATAAAAATATATAATAATAATAATAAAAACTGTAGGCTGATAAAAGTTTACTACCTCTTGCCGGCTCACAACCGATGTGGTAGTCTTCTAAAGAAAGCCCATAGTAAGAATAAAAATCCGAGACTGATAAAAGTTTGCTGCATCTTGCCGGCTCACAACCGATGTTGTAGCCTTCTAAAAGGTCGAGGGTTACAATTGCATAAATGTTATGTTTAATATTAAGTTTGAGTTAATAAATAGATCTCTTTTTGTTAAATTTAAATATGCTTTTGAACTTTGACTATTTCATTTTAAGTTTTCAAATAAGCTATGTATATACGGGAAACCTGAGAGTTTTTGAAACCTAAGGTCCGTGAGTCCCGATACTAGTCTCTGTGGGGTGTCAAAAGCCTGGTCACTTAGCCGCAAGGTTAGGATGTGCCGAGACGAAAGTCGCTACATGAGATGATCTCGCCTTCAAACTCATTATTCTCGGGTGGAACGTGAAACATAGAATTTTGGAAAAACGTTGATCCATGGTTGAAATTCAAAATTGCACATACACCTAAGTTATAATAATTGTCGGGAGTAAAAAGTTCACAAGTTGCAAATATGAGTAGTGTTAGCATTTTAACTGATATTTAACTGTGATTTCGTTTTAAGCTTGGTTTGGAGCTAGTGAAAAGTCGGGGACGATGAATTTATCCTTTTTGGGGCATTCTCGGATCGAAATGCATCTTGTTCTATGATCCCTAACAGTTATGAAAATAACGAAAGTCAAGTTAGTTAGTTGCTTAAAAAGAAAAGTACAAAAAAATGAGAAAAAGGAAAAAATTCAAAAAAAATATGTGTAGGAATAAGAGTATAAAAATGGTAAAAACGGGGCTTCTCTAAACTTTTGATTCTTTAATTCCCCTCGATGAACACTTAGCTACTTTTCGAGGTAATTAGTCGAGGGGGATTAAGATTCTTAGTTTTCTAAGTGCTTACTTATAGCATTACGTGAGGACACGCAATATCTTAGTATGGGGGATTTTGGTATGTGTTTAATTACACATACCTTTGACCACTAAAACCGGACTTAAATGACTAAAAACGTACCAAAAATACATTGTATTTGTATGTTTTGCATTTGTATTGTGCAGGTAATGGATATCCAAGAAAAGGACAAAAATAGAAGCCAAATCGACAAAACCGAGCACGAGAACGGAAAGAGCGTGAAAGAAAAGTCAAGTCAAAGCCAAAAGTCAACAAAAAGTCAAAGTCAAATCAAGTCAAAGTCAACCCCGGGAAGTGGATTTGGAAAGAGCATCGAAAACCAAACCTGAAAACCTAAATTGCCAAAAGTAGGCCCACCCGCTCCCACCTAGTGGGCCTGGGACAGCCCACTTATACCTTTTACACCCTAAAACTAAATAAAAAGCCCAAGTTCTTTTATCTATACTAGGCCCAACAACAATGAGCCCAACACCATCACCTTATAACCCCGTTCATAGTTTGCCCCCTTTATAACACCCCTGTTAGTCCTTTAAGGACTAACGGTGTAACATTTACAAACTCCAAGGACCAAAGTTGTACCACCAAGGACCTTTAATGCATATACTCATATAAAATGGAGGGACCGTTCTTGCCAATCCACCAAACTCTCACTCTGCACCAAACAATCAGAACAACCTATTTTCCCGCTCCCACTTCCATTGTTACTGTTCACCCTCCATCCCCAAAATTACACTTACCCCGAGGTTAAACCCACTTAAACCCCCTTCTAGAAGCCAATAATGATGCAATGGGTGACATTTTTGGCACCTGACACGTTGGCGATCCAAAGCAATCATTAGGGAATGATTTTGTGGACACAATCAAAGGTTGTGATGGAAGCACAAATATGATAGAAGGTCAAGATTGATGTTGCTTTTCCTCTCACACAAGGAAACCAAGCCAAGGGTCTAGGTCCTTCTATCCGGCCTATAAATAAAGGGCTTAACCCTTGTAGTAAAGGGAGATTATTTTTAGAGTTGTTCTAAGTTTTTAGTATCTTTTTAATGTATTTTCATTTAAAATTTTAAAGTTATTATGTATTGTAAATTCCTTGTAAAAAGTTAGTTTTTAATGAAAAGTTTGAGGTATTGTTTTTAAGATTTTATGTTTGATCATTTAAATATAACCTGTTAAGCTTTTTAAGCTATGATACAGCTTATTGATCTGGCCTAAAAGCTTCACTAAGCTTTTATCTTCTTAATTTTTGCCTTTGTTTACTGTTTTGATCACTTTTATTAATTGTTTTACTTATAAAAATCTAAAAAATACCAAAAATCACAAAAAAGATCAAATGGATGATAAGCTTACAATGGAAGAGCTTATGGATTTTACTAGCTTGTTTCTAACAAGCTAGAGCTGGTAGAATAGCTCTTTTGAGCACTTGTTTGCCCTGTTTAAGCAAGGGTATTTGTAAGTTTTCATTTTTTTCACTTATAGCTTATTTACTATTCAACTGCTTATTTGTGCTTATTGACTGCTTATATTTGCGTATTTGTGCTTTGTTATGATGTCTAATGCTTATGAATGCTTAGTTGTAGTTTAAAATTTCATTTGTGCAAGTGTTCTTTAAAATCTGTCTTAAATAGCTTATCTACTTGCATAATCTGTTTCAGCTTATTTGAGTGCTTATTTGTTATTAAGATTTGCTTAATATTGCTTGTTTTACTTATTTAACATCTGGTCTTTTGAATGTGTGCTTTAAATAAGCATTAATCTCTTTAAAAAAGCTAAAACAGTTTTTAAAGGGGTGTTTGGTTTAACCTGTTTTATGGGTCAAAATGGGTCAAAATTGCATCTTTACTCTTGGGTCAGTTTAGCTTAGCTTAAATTAGTCCAAAGATTTAGTTTGTTTAAGTTTTTAAGTGTTAAATCTCAATTTTAAGGTTTTAAGAGTTATTGGTTTGAAACTGTTAGGTTATAGCTTATTTTAGTTGCTTATTTGATTGTGCTTTTGCTTATTGTTGTTTTTGTGAAGTTTTTGTGTTTATGCATGTGTTAAAAGAGGTTAGAAACAAAGCTCATAGGCCTGCATTTGTAGTTTTGTGTTTTTTGCCAAAACTGTCAAAAAAATTGCTAAGTAATGAAAATTTTGAGAAGTTACTTTTACAATTGCTTGTTGTGGCTTATTGTGAATTTCAAAATGCTTTTTGATTGTTGATTCTTGTTCTTTGAGGTCTAAGCTTAATCTGTTTGTAGGTTAAAAGTCCATAATGATCTATTTGTTTGCTTATTTTTAAGCTCAAAAGTGGTGATTTGTTAAGATTGCAAAAGTTTGCAAAAATTTGTCTGAGTGTTGAATCTGTGTGAGATGCCCTTTTCATGAAGCTTTTTAAGTGCTTAATTGAATTTCAAAATGCTTTTTCATTGTTGCTTATTGTAGCTTTTTGGCCAATCTTTCTAGTGGTATAAGCCACTAAGCCATAAGGATCCTTTTGCTAGCTTATTTTTAAGCTAGAAAAGTCCCCCTTGGTCTTTTGGCTTAACAGTTTTGGCCAAAAAGCTATTTGCTCATTTAGGCTTATCAGCTTATTGCATTTGCTTATTTTGTGTTCCATTAAGCTTATTAGGTTAGATTAAGCCCATTTTAGCTTATTCTCTTTAGTTTAGAGCTTATTTGAGCTTATTTGCTTTTGACTTAGAAATTTTAAGTGTTTTAGCATTTCTGTCACTTTTAGCTTAAATTAGCTTATTATCTTAGCTTATTTTTGTTTGAATTTGCTTATTAGTTGTTAGTGCTTATCTGTTTATGCTTATTTTGCCTTTACCTTTGCTTATTAGAGCTTAACTTGCTTAACAGTTAGCCAATTTAAGTCTTAGAATAGTTAAGCTATTTATGTCACTTTTAACAGCTTATTTCGTGCTTATTTTTTGTTTATAAAAATAGTTGTTTTGTAAAAGTTGCTTATTTTTAATCCTTCTAAAAAGTTATAAAAAAATAGAATTTGCAAAAACATTTAGGAGTATGGGAAGCCCCGGGAGAAGCAAGGGCTCGAAACCTGGGACTCAAACTCCTACAACCAAACGTTTTATACACACACACTCTACCAACCCGTCCTTGGGTCTTTTACGGTATATGTTTGCAAAATCTATTCTTTATAGTAGTTTTAGGCCTTTTAGCTTATTAGCCGTTTTTAGCTTATTTCACAGCTTATTTGATAAGCTGTTTTTCCTAACTTATTTTTATTAGATTCTACATTGTTCAAGCTACTTTTGCTATTTTTTTCAGAATTTTTATAAATAGTTAATATTTTTAAACATTTAATTTCATTAAAATCGTTTTTAATTCATAAAAAATTATAAAAAAGTCAAAAAAATATAATTCTTTTTTAGAAAATTTTCTTTTAACATTTAGAACCTAGGAAAATTAGATTTGCTTTCGTAGGGTTAAAATTACAAAATTTTGTTTTTTAAAGAACGGGATTGAATCCCGTTCACGTTTTTAGTGTTTTCAAGCCCTAATCACCTTTGTTCTTAGTATAGTTTTCTTTGTTCTAGCTTTTTAGTTAATTAAGACTTATAAAAACCAAAAACATCAATTTAGGACTTAATTTTGATAATTTAGGGTTTTTAAGTCCCGTTTAGGATTCCCGTTTTGCGTTTTTAGTTAAAATTTGTCTTACCTTAATTGTTTTTAAGTTTTTGCCTTAATTTTCCTGTAGTTTTAGAAAACCAATCTAAATCTTGTTCCATTCAACCATAGATATCAAAATGACTCTTGGCTTTCAATTGCATTCCTCGTTGGGGATAACCACCCGGGAATCATACTCCCGGATTACTATAATTGTGATTTTTTTATTCTTACCATATATTTATATATTTAAATATTCATAAATTTATTTATATATATTTATATTTTAAAGGGTTAATCAAGAGATTGTCAACCTACTACAAATCTTCATACAATATGTCCGTACATTGGGAGTGCTCACTATTCGGATCCAAACCCCCAAAAACCGGACCGGGTTGTCAAGCTCATAGCGCTATTAATTGTATGAGCGACTACCCATCACAAGTAGTTAACGGCTCACGATTGGGGTCTTATGACGAAAGCTACTTAAGCAACAAAATCTTCACATACGGGTCCAAGCATATAAGAAAAACCTACTTGTGTTCGTTTTATAAAACTAACATGCATCTCCCTCGCGGGGTTTAAGAAAGATATTTGAAAAGCGAGGCTATGAACTCACCGTAAGTCGAATAAATGACGAGGATCGAGAAGTTGAATATATGAATCGAGAGAGGTCACCAACAATCACCGAAAACCTATAGGATGTGACGCGACTTAGTATGGTATATAAGTAAAAACAATACGTAAGAATAACTTGAAGAGTATGGGATATGTTCCTAAGATATGCATCACATTGCACCTAGACTTTACTAAGGTATTTTTACTACCCATTTGGTGTGTGACCTGATCTTATATGGGTTTACACATCTATCAAGTTTCGCCATCTAATTCAAATTTTAGATATGGTTATTTACACATTTACAATTTTTAACCAAGACGTAAAAACTAACATTCTGGAATTGACTCATGTTCATGGACTTGTATCTCCTAATCTATAAATGGTACAAACACATGGTTTTCACCCCTGGAAAGAACCTGAAGTCTAGTTTTCAAAACTTTAATCCAATCAATCAAACCATTTACCAATCCACGGGATATGGATTGTTATTAACCGTAAGTCAAAACAGAAAGTTGACTGAATTTCTACTTCATACAAAAAAGATCATAAATCCTAATCTATAATAGAAATGGATGTGAGGCCAAATGATGGAGCTTCCCTAAGATGTTTATCACTGACCCATGCTTTAAAACCCAAACCTTTAGTTCAAAAATCTAGTGTTTAACACGTTTTCTAATCAAAGGTCCAGACTTGACCCATTTTCGTATTTTGACTATAACTTCCTTATCCGGAGGAATTGGTTGAGCATCCAACTATCACATGATGCTAAGACCTATATCTATTCAACCATATAATTTAATCATAGGATCCAAGCCTAAAATATTTAAGAAAACACACGTTTCTGCTACTGTTTTAAAACAGTCCCAATAAAATCAATTCAAACCTACTTTAAACTCATCCAAAACACAATCAACCCTCATGCAATGCTACTACACATCTCCTAAATATATCCCATACTTCATAACATAAATTTTTAGATCAAATCAAATATCATAAGATCAAGAACATGCATGCTTGTAGAGAGTGAAAATCAAGCAAATGCAAAACAAAATAAATTAACAATCAAAAGAAAGAAGTCCATAGGCTTACAATACAATGAACAAGATGATCATAATTGAGCAACACTATCTTCCTTGGACCCTAGAGCTGCCGAAACTAAAAGAGGCCAAACAACACCAAACCCTAACTTTTCTTATGATAACTCTTACACCAAAACCTTATTAAACCTTTATAAAACTCTTGCCACCATCAAAACCTCTAAAAACATCATAAATCAAGATGATCAAACTTTTTATATCTTCTTAAAACACATGCATGGTGGCTTCTTAAAGATGGGCTATTATTTATTTGGTGAGAAATCTTAGTTTTTATGTGAATGAGATGCTTTTTTATTGAAATTTGATAATGGTGGTGAAGGGTGTATGTGTTTTGCGTCAAACAAAGGAAAATAGAAAAAGAGAGACAGAGTTTGAGTGTGTGTGTGTATACGATCGGTGTATAGGTTTTAAATTAGAATAACATAGGATATATATAAGGGAGGTTTACCATAAAACTAGGGGCTTTTGTTTTGGTTTTGTGATTTTAGCCGAATAAAATAAAAAAATATAAAGGGGGTTTTTATTTTTACCATAAATATGTATTTGTTTGTATTAATTTAGTACAATTAAAATTTTAAATTAGGTAATATATAAACATGTTACTCCATCTAAGTCTATCGTACTTATCATTGTGGTCTCGAGTGATATACCAAGCTAAGTTCTAAAGTCCACTACATCACCGACAAACTTATAATTTTGTGGAATTTTTTGGTAAACGTTTGGAAACGGAATATGCTTAATTCTCACAATTCGACATTAAGGGTTATTGTGCGCGAGGTCATGTAACTAGTAATTTTTACAAAAATTATGCAATTTTTTTTAAATTTGGCATAATTTAAGCATGTTGCATATTATTTCTAAAAAGAAGGGCAAATAGGTGTTCTAATTCTCCATCTCCTCACTTAAGTTATATAACATCCTCGTTGTATAGATAAAACAATTTAAGAAAATGGGAAATAGAATTATAACGATGAACTCCCCTGATATTTTGCTCAAGATGATTCTCTATTTTGAGTTCTTGAGCAAAAGTGTGTTGAAGAGGCCTTAGAATGCCCATATGAGTTCAACACACATCTTTTTCTAGGGTATACCATCACCAATTCGTCCTGCATAAAAGTTTAGAAGACAAAACATGCAATTCCTATCTTGGTTTTACAATGGTTACAATGCAGAAAAATAAACACACATACTGTACAGGTAGTCAATACGCCGTATCCTAAACCCAAGGATACGTTGTATTGATGCCTGTAGAAAAAAATCCTAAGTAAGGTTCAAAAGTCAAATACGTCGTATTCGTTTAACGAATACGCTATGTCGACCAGTCTGACAATAAAGTTTAAAATGCAGAAAAATAAAGACTGGATAATGTGGATAACGTCTAGGTAGTCAATACGCCGTATCCATGTGGTTTGGATGTGCCGTATAGACAGACTGGGAAGACAGACTCGATAATAAAATTGAAAATACATTCCAGGTTGTCTCTCGGCAAGCACTTTTATTTACAGAAAAGTCTTTAAGTTAGACTTGCCCTAATTTAATCCCATCCTTATAAAACAACTTAGGGTCGCATGGGATGCCAAATGACACATATAAATTTTAATAACAAAAATTAATGGCATCCCTTTGTTAAAACATCGACTAATCATGCTTTTAATCATTAAAACAAAATCTTTTTTAGCGAAATATTTACCTCGTGTGTCATGATTTGATTCAATGTTTCTATCAAACTCAATAGGAGTGGTGTCTTTGCTTATCCAAATAACACTATCCATTAGTTTGACATCACTATTCTCTGAACATGATTCAGTATTGATTTCAACATGTTCATTTACGAGTTCTGGTTTTAAATCATTGACAGGAATTAATTTATAAGAAGACGAATCCTTTTTATATATAAAAGTATAATTCTCGTCCTTGGAATCAGAAAATGATATGTGAAAATCAATGTTAGCTTTAATTGCATTGTAAATACTTATAGTGGGTTCGGAAGAAACATTCTGATTTGATATCGATGCATCATTATAGACGATAGCTGGGAAATCTGTTTCAAAATATGTGAAAGAATCAAGATCATCACAATATACCTTACCGTACGTAGCAGTTTCCTAATTAAATGTCTGATCATGCCCTCGAGCTTTATCAGCCATAAGCTAGATGTACTCTTCCATGGTGATGTTGGGGTCGTCCATTTCATGTAATGAATTTTCTACGAAGAAAAATGTTAAATGGACTTATACGCCATATTCAGTAAACTAAATACATTGTATTGATGTTAAAGTCGAATACGCGGTATTGGTTTCAGAAAAAATTTATATGCCGTATCCAAAGAGATGAATACGCCGTATTCAGTATTTGACTTAAATTGCAATAAACTGTAATTATGTAGATAAACACACAAACACACAATATGCAAAATTATACAATGCAGAAAATTAAACACAAAATTTAAACACAGATTAAACAAACAATCAAAATTAATTTATGCTAATTAAATTATTCTAAGCTAAGGGTTAAAAATACTAATAAAATAAAGATTAAACAACTTTCACCCCCCGACAACGGCGTCAAAAACTTGATGTGCTGTCGTGTAGGTTATATTTATCGATTACCAAGTTTTAAATTTATATTTAGCCGACTTATCCTAAAACACCACTTTAATGGGCAGTGTACCAGATCAGATGGAATTTCGTGGTAAGTAGGGTGTCGAACACTAAGAGCAAGGTCATTAATCTTATATTCTATTAGTATTTTAGTTAATCTAATTAGACTAGTTAATTCTAATTACTTGTTAAACTTATGCTAAACCTAGTTCTAATGATAAAAGAGGGGGAGGGTTTTAGCGTGAGAGACTGGCACAGGTTTTATGGTGACAATAATCAATTCAATACACAATAAGCATGCAAGAAGATAATCAGAAGATAAAAGAGCGATACAAGCCAAATGATAGAAAATTGTATTAGCCATATTAAATCTGATTAAATGCTAATTTATTTGTTTAGTGCAATGACTACTTATCTCGAGGCGGCATATCATTCTTAAGACTTAGGCGGGACATCATCCTAAGACCTAGACACGTAGAATCCTATCATAATTAACGCATCCGCATAAAGCATCCTTTTAGTTTAATTATGATCAATCTTAGGGATTAAAGCAATGGTGATCTTGTTAAACCTAAGCCCATCAGGACTTTACCCACTTATTGCTTGACGGTATTTTATACACTAGTAGTCCACTGTTCAAGTCTTTACCAATTGATTAAGAACGTACTTATTGGGTCGAAGGGTCACCTGCTAGTCTAACTAAGCTCACTAATCTAAAGGTAAAGATAGGACATTATTTGTAATCCTATTGGTCCTGATATATAAAACACGATATGGAGACCTATCTCAGTATCTAGATTACTTGGTTAGTATCACTAGATCTAGTTAAATGATAGGTCGCATATTCGAGCACATAGACAAGTATTAGGTGATAAACATAATTAAACAATCAATGATAAATTAAGCAATCGAGATTAAAATAAACCAAACATTAAATCTTCATTAAGATGGCTAATACCCGAGGGTATTATCCCATAACTATTGTAATTATTCAAGTATGATCAATTAACCAAGGTAAACTAAACGTTTTACCGGATGATACCAAAAATTAAATGATTACAAGAGTATAGGAATTACACGGTGTCTTCTATGGAATTGTGATCAATGCTTGACCTTGGCTGCTCTTCTTTACTTCAGAAAATTAACTTTTATGTTTATGGTATAGAGAATATGATTTTGCACACTAAAAACTCATTTTTTTAGTCTTCTATTTATAGTCTTTGAAAATTAGTAGATACGCCGTATTGAGTAAGGTCAATACGGCGTATAGGGGTGTATTCCTTGGAGTGCACACTACGTTCACAATCAATCAGTTATATCTTTCCTTTATTACATTTAATGCAGGATCTTTGATTGTTTGACTAGCTGGATACGGCGTATGTAGTTAGCAGGATACGTCGTATGGGGAATTGAACATACGCGTTTTCTTGTGAAGTTCAGGTGCTGATACGCCTTATCTTCTTTGCAGGATACAGCGTATTGATTCAAAAATAAGTATCTTTAAATATCTTCGTTTTAAGCTCTAAAATGTACGCCTATTAGCTTGTCTTCACAAAACACTCTGTAATTACTGCAATTGACAACTTTAAGCAAGTAAGTAACAATTCTTGCAATAATTATATAAAAGTGGGTAATTTATTTGGGATAAATGATGGTATAAATGTAACGTTATTTGATGTCATCATTATACACCCGAGTGAAAGAGAGAATCCCAAACACTTATGTGAGGTACTAGTATATGCCTTCCATGCTTTTAATTACGAGGTCTAGAAGGTTGTGCTATAAAATACTTTTAAAAAGAAGGTTAAATGACCCTAATATTGCTTTTGCCTAGGTAGAAAAGTCTATTTTCTTGAGGACAAGCAAATCCCAAGTGTAGGGGTATTTGATGAGGTGTCAATTTATACACTATTTTAGGGTCATTAAACCCCTTTAATCATGCAAATATGCCCAGATTATGTGCTTATTCATTTGTTTTTAGGTTTTTAGCACTTGGATGGCATTTGGAGGAAATACACATGACTTGGGCTCATTTAGATCAGAAACGGACAAGACTACAGACCTACACCAAATCTCTTGAAGAATTATGCATACAGCATGTAGAGACGGCGTCGCAGGCATAAAGCGATGTCGTCGCAATCTTTCTAGTGATGACGTCAGGACATAACCGACTCAAATCAGACCTAGAAGATTCCATCTTGTAACGGCGTCACGACTACAACTTGACGTTGTCATGACGAGTTCTCTATATATATAAAACCGAATTTAGGGTTTTAAGTATGTAACTTTGTATAACTTTTAGGAGTCGAACCCTAAGTACTTTGTCAGCTTTTAGGCCGTCTTTATGGCTTAAAAACCCTATTGTAACTGACCTTAATCCATGTTTTAATTAAGTAAGATTATTTATCTTTAATCATTCAATATGTCTATGTGTTGTTTGATTGATCTATCTTCCTATTTTCTTTATAACATGTTAAGCTCAACCCTCTCTTGTATTTACTTATGATTGCATGAAAGTTAGATTATAAATCCTTTTACTGTTGCTTTTTGTGATGAATGTGCACGTTAGGCTTTAGAAAACTAGCCATAAGATATTAGATTGGCATAGACATCTAGGGAAACGCGAGTTTGTAGAAAGGATACCATCGGTAACAGTCTTCATACTACCTTACCCCTAATATGGTTGATCCCTCTTAATATATTTCAATTGCATTTAATATACTCTCAGGGGCCTTGTAATAGTCTTCATAATACCTTACTTGTGCGTTGCCTTAACGGAATATTAAATAGACGGCGGGTTCGTGTAATTCGTTCATGACTTAGGAAATACTTACACAGATCATCACGAGTGTGACAAGGCAACAGGATTAGGAGAAGCAATCTAATAAGTAATGCATGATTAAGTAAATAGACTATCTTATCATAAATTTATCACCAGTAGTATAGATTATATTTAGTTTAATTAATTAGTTAATCAACCAACCTCTCAAACCATTGATTTTACTGCTTTCTATAAAATATAAAAATATAAAAATAATCTCCTTTCAATCCCGTAGATCTCAGCTAAGCCCTGTTCGAGCCTTCCCAACCAATTCCCCTAGAGAACGATAACCACCACGAGTCTTCCCTATACTACGCTACAACAATTAGGTACACTACCTAGGGAGTTATAAAACTTCATGTAGAAGTCCTACGACTACCGTACATCACTTTGTTGGATCAATTCTCATATTTCACTTGTCGATCTTGACTCGTTTCTCAAGTGGTACCAAAGCATTATCAAGAGAAACTTATTGAGCGGCAGTAGTAGTCATGGTTCTGCTAAGATTTGCCAAATACAGTTTATACAAAAACAAACAGATATGTATTTTACTGAGTGACAATTTGGTTCATGTTGATTGATTTTAGATGCATGAAGGGAATTATGACAGGTGATCAGGCACAGTTTATTAGGCTTTAAATTCTAGCAAAGTTAGAATTAATAACAATTAGTGTACCAATATGGATTGATAGTCAACTAAGCAACTAGATTGATTACTAAGAAAAAATACCCTTAATAAATCAACTAGTGAGAAATTTTAAGGTATAATTCGCCTAGTGATATCATCATGTATAATTCGCTCAGTTCTAGAAATGATGTATAATTCGCCTACATAAACTGCATAATTCGCCCAGTTTCATTGATGTATAATTCGCCTAGTTAAGTGTATAATTCACTTGGTAAAGCTAATGTATAATTTGCCTGCTTTTAAGATATGTATAGTTCGCCTAAGATAAATGTATACTTCGCCTAGAAAATATGGTATAGTTCGCCTAGGCAAAATGTATACTTCGCCTAGTACAACAAATGCATACTTCGCCTAGGTATGTTTAGTTTGCCCAAGCCAAAATTTTAAAATCCACAAACTTCACATATAAGCATCAAAGTCATTCTCAACGTGTCCCTTAGCAACCATAAACATTACATGACCCATTTATAACATGAATTAACCACAAAAATATAAAGTTATGCACTTTTTGACTCGTATGAACACTAAAACCCAAGATTTTCAAGTTTTGGGGTTAAACCGTGCTTTAGCACACTCTATTACTCACATAAGAACATTTTAACACAAACAAACACAAACCCATGAACTTTTTACAAGTTATTGACTTTAAACCTAAATTTTTTGAACTAATGAATCATACAAAAACATTCATTTGTTAACTCTATTAAGAATTGTTTTAACCTAGTGTTCTATACCCTTAAGAGATCAAAACCCCACAATAAATTTAAAGATTTTCATAAATTTTTACTTGAAGAACATTAAACCTTTTCCTTTTGATTAGAAGCTTGTTAGGTTTTAGAAACAAGATTATAGTTTACCTTAATGACTGAAAAATAAGAATTGATGTGTTCTTGGTTGTGATTATTTTGAATGAGAGTGAAAGGATGTGTTTGAGTGTTATGTAAATGAGAGGGACGATGGCGGTGTTTTTGTTTTAAAATCTTTAAGATTTTGGCAAAAATGCCCCCTAAGGTTTAAGCACACTATCAATTTTCTTATAATAACTTTTCCTAAGGCAAACATGAATGCACTAATAGCACAACTAGTCCCTAAGGTTTTGTTATCGATGTTAAGTCTCACATTTTGCTATATAGTCCCTAAAGGCATAAACGCATAACATCTAAAGCCTAAATGAGTTAAAATTAATTAACTCCCCTTTAAATATTAATCCGTTATTGTTTAAAGCCTTTTTCCATTTATCACTTGATGAATTTTGAAGAAGATTATTTGATATTTTCTCCCCCTCATATAATGTCCCATTTTCTATTTATAGAGTTGTAGACATTGTTTGAGTGGTCAATGCCTTAAAAATGATTTTCTGATGAAACCGAAAGATGATTAAGTTTTATTTTGAAAATCAACACCATAAAAAGTAAGATTTCTCTTATTTTGACAAAGAAATGCACTGACATGTACATAAATTTGTATAAAGGAAGCACCGGTTGTGTTGCAAATTAAACACAAGCCTCTGAATGGATATGAAGTAATTCATTCCTGAGAAAAATTAATTTCTCATTGTGAGGTCAAGTTTTCTTTTTGTAAAAAGTATTTCCTTTAAGATGATGACCGGGTAGCTATCTGAAATAATAGCAAGCCATATGACATGTTTTAAAACATTTTGAACTTCTGCTCGAACTTCATTTACAGCCACGTATCATTATTAAATGACATTTCTAAGGCCGAAAATGTTATCGATTTTTAGAAGACATGTCAGAGATAATATATTTTTGTATTTTCTGATTTTTTTAATTTTCTATTTTCTTTTTGAAAATTTTATATTAAAATAAAAAATCTTTTTGAGTTTTTATATTTTCTTATATACA